>PVKA01025941.1:0-32349 GCA_004027165.1 Ctenomys sociabilis
GTGTTGGACTTTGTCAAAGGCTTTCTCTGCATCAATTGAGATGATCATGTGGTTTTTAGATTTCAGTCTATTAATATACTGTATTACATTTATAGATTTTCGAATATTGAACCATCCTTGTATCCCTGGGATGAATCCTACCTGGTCATGGTGTATGATCTTCTTGATGATTTGCTATATTCTATTTGCCAGGATTTTGTTGAGTATTTTTGCGTCTATGCTCATGAGGGAGATTGGCCTGTAGTTCTCCTTTTTGGTGTGTCTTTACCTGGTTTTGGAATGAGTATTATACATGCCATATAAACATCAACAAAAATTTAAAAGTAGAAGGGAATTATTGTTGCTGGATAAATAATAACTGATGAGCTGAACTACAGCAAAGACTAATACAAAAGAATAATTTACAAAAAACGTGGGAGGATCATAAACTTTTTTCTTTATCTATTTTTCAACTTTACCCATATTAAAAAAAACCTGGAAGAATTAAAAGGTAAATTTCACAAACTAATAATTATGGTGGGGTATTTAAATGCAACACTCTGAAATTTCTTAAATGAACTTCCAGAAATAAAGTAGATAAAATGCATAAACTTTGAAAGAAACACAAAGAGAAAGAACAGGGAGAGGGGATTACATGAAATGAAATATTCTATTAATGAAATTATATTTTGGTTTGAAGTACGCAGGCAGCATTTAATTAATTTCAGAATTCTACACTGAATCTCTAAGATAAATCAAATTATAATTGAATGATAGACTGATCATTCAGAGTAAAAGTTAAGTATTTAGAAATATATCTATCTATCTATCTATATATATATATAGACAGATATATTATTTTTAATATATTTGGAACAGGGTCTATATAGATATAGACATATAAATATATAGATGTATATTATTTTTTCATGTATTTGGAACAGGGTCTCACTACACAGCTCGGACTTACCAAGATCCTCCTGTCTCTTCCTTCCCAGCACTGGCATTACAGGAGTGCACCACCAGGCCCGAACTCAGTGTACAAAATGTAATAATTAAAATGTGTAATATTTAACTAAGGTTTTATTTAGAATAAGTTTGAGTCTTATAAACCTTTGGTAAGAAGCAAGGATATATGAAAATAAATAAATTTAGATTTTAAATCAGGCTAGAAAATAAAAACTCTTAATCAGGAAAAGAAAATTTCAAAAATAATAAAAAATTACTGCCAAATGAGCCTAAGAAATCAAATACAGCAGAAACAAATACAGTTCTTTAATGAATTAACAAATCAGTCACGTTTTCAGCAAGAAGAGTAAAATAAGCATTGTGAAATAATGATAGGACATAACAGTTACTGTATTTATTATGAAAACCTGGATGAAATATTTATATATGATATATGATATGTTATATATATTTGAAAAGTATAATTTTCCAGATTAAAAACAGAAACCTATAACAAACAGCTAGCTATAAAAGAAATAGAACTTAAAATCAAAATTATTTTTCCTTCTTTTTCATTTTTCCTTCTGTTCAAAAAAATGCAAAGCATTCAGGAATCTATTTTTTTATTATTAATTTTATTGAAAAATAGTAATGAGGCAGTTTCAAAAAATGTTAGTAGAACAGTTACCATAATTAATACATTGCATATTGCTGTCTTTGTAGTGGTTATTCATAGTACAAGATGCAGACAGGATATCCTCTCCAAATACTATTAGTACAAATCTTTCTACTCATTGAATTAAGAGAAAGTACCTCTATGTCTATCCTAACTATTTTGTAATATAGATAGATATAGATATAGATATATAGATATAGATATATATTCAGGAAACTGACTATTCTTCAGGATTACTTTGTGCAACCTTCAAAGAGGAAATCGGTGCAAAATATTTAGCAGAACAGGAAAACAGGAAGACACCAGCTGGCTCCACAGTGCCAGTAACAACCCTAAGTTATTTTCTTTTTTATTTTATTGAACTACAAATGTCAATCAGACAGTTTCAAGATACCTTAACAATACAGATTCGATAAATTAATACATTGCAAACCGTTTTCATAATGTTTTGGTATTGTACAAGGTGCATACATGATATATTTACAGATATTATTTTAGCCGATATCTCTTATCAGTGAATTAAGAGTGTAGCTGCTTACTTATCTTATTTTGTATACCTGAATTATATAAAAAATTCAATAATTATTTTCCTAGTGGATGACCGTAGTACTAGAAGCCAACATAATATCCTGTCCAACCACCATTAGTGCAGATCTTGCCTCTCATAGGATTATGTAGAAGCACAGCGTTATCTATCCCAACTATACTGTCTATACACACACATCATGATTTTTTCTTTCTACACCCCTTCCTTTGTCTACACCTGTCAAAGGTGGGCACTCCACTGACATTCAACTAACTTAGGTGCTTGAACTCGACACCACAATCCAACACAGTACAGCATTCTACAAAAATAGTGAGTTATTCAAAGAAATTGTCAACCATAGCAACAACCCTAAATTAAATTGGACAAAGACAAGCAAAATATAAAATAAATAAATAAATAAAATAAAAATAAAAATAAAAAAAGTGAAAAGGATAAAGTTCCCAAATAAAATACTCTAGGGTATATGATTGGTCAACTTACAAAAAACTTGTATCTATATCAATAGATCAAAAACTTAATATTTAGGGGAAATATATGATTACTATAAACATAAAATTGAGTAATATTTTTGAACAAACACAAGGCTGGTAAAATTCAAGATGCCTAACAACATAAAATATTGATTAAAAAAAAAAAGGGAGAGAGAAGAGAGAAGTCTTGGTAACAGTGCAAGTTTCTCCACCATTTCGTGGATGCTCAGTGCATGGGTAACTGAGTAGTGTGGAGGAGCTGAGTTGGAGGAGAGCGAGCAGGCCCCATGGGCAGGCGCAGTTTTGAACCTTGGCATTTCTAACCCCAGATCTCGAGATGCATCGTGATCCCTGCCCACTGGACTGTAAGGTTCGCATAGGGAATCTTGGCAACAGAGACAACAAGATGGATCTGGAATGAGCTTTGGGCTATTAGGGACCACTGATGGGTGTGTGGGTTGCTAGAAACCCTTCCAGCTTTGCTTTCCTTGGATCTCCGAGACGCAGGGGATGCTGTCCAAGAGCTCGACGGAAGAACATTATGTGGGAACCAGGCAGATGGCTCGGTAGAATAAGTGCTTCCGTCAAAACAAAAAACAAACACAAAACATTATGTGGCTGCCGTGTCAGAGTGGAACTGTCCAATGGTGAAAAAAGAAGTCGAAATTGTGGCCCTCCTCCTTCCTGGGGTCATGGCCCTCGAGATGATTATTGCAGGAGGAGTCCTCCACCTCCTGCAGGTCTCCAGGAAGACTCTCTCTCAGCCAGAGCAGGTCTCCTTCTGGAGAGCAGAGAAGCAGAGATCACTGTCTAGGGAGAGAAATCACGAGCCGTCCTGATCCTCCTCTAGGTCTCGCAGCAGATCTAGGTCAGATGAAGGGAAATAGAAGATCAGTTTGCAGGAGAAGTGATGTATATGAATTAACTTCACTGACCACAGTATGTACAGAAGATCGAAGTTTTGTTTGAGACTTCCTAAGTCTGATGGGTCTTTAAGATGGTTTAGCTGTTCATCTTTGTATCTTGGAACAGTGATGTACAATAGGGTAATTCTCTCTTGTTTAAGATGGATCATATAAGGCATGCAATATCAAGAACTGTTACTTTACAATGTTCTCTTAAGCAGAATTAAATTTGTTTTGAACTGACTGAAAACAAACCTCTAAACTCTGCCTCATTAAAGTGTGATGTTCTAATGTTACAGAAACAAAACTGGGAAAAATTGAACAAAGACTTGTTTCATAGCTGAGATAATAGCGTAAAGACGTGCCACCAGGTACAGAGAAAGGCCACAAGCAGAATTAGGTGAGCAAGCTTTTAAAAATGGAACCAGTCTTCATCCTGGGCAGAACTTTCCTGGCTGGTATGAAATTGGGTAAATTTCAAGAGTATATCTCTGCTAGGGGACAAACATTCCTTCTGTGACACTGCCTATGATTCATAGCTGTTTGTATCTTTATTTGGAAACCTGAGATATCAAAGAACGAATGTCCTGCCGCTTTTAAGGTACATTGTAGAACCAAACTTTTGCACTACTATGCAAGACTTTTTCATGCTGTCATGTGTAATATGCTTTGTGAGACTCTTTGAGATTAAAGTTTTGGTCACAAATTGTTATTTGAGAAAAAAAGAAAGCTTCTAACTTCGGTGGAAAAGTTGCAAATGCTACAAGTACTAATATTTTGTATTTGAAGAAGTGCACACTTATGGATGCCACAAGTCTGCTTTCAACCATATTTTAAGGAAAAATTTGTATGAACACATATAATTATATGTGGAATATGTAGATTTTAGCACTATTTGGATGGTTATAACAGCAGAAATAACAAAAATCTTTCAAGAGGCAAATGAACAAATGAATTGTAGTTATTATTAGTATAACATTATAGCAAAACTAAAATGGGTGAATTAGAACCTCATTGTCAGGCTGACCAGATAGCTCAGTGGATGGAAGTACCTACCTGCTCAAGGTAGAGTTAGATCCCGGTGTGTGGCGCCAGGGCATGCTGAGAAGATGATTGAGACTGGGCGTGGTGCTATGCACCTGCCATCCCAGTGCTTGGGAGTCTGAAAACAGAATCACTAGGAGTCCAATCTGTGTAGTGAGACTCTGTAGACCCTGCACTAAATATATTTTTTAAAAAAGAACCTCATCTGTCAATAATAATTAAAAAAACCTCAAAAATGTAAACATAAGCAGAAAGAAAAACAGAATGATGGATCCAATTTTGTGTATAAAATGGAAATCACAGAGGCATGTCAAGCTGTATGTTTGCAGCAATATCCTCCAAGCAGCCACAGAGTAAGCCGTTGAGATGGCAAACTAAGAATCTCAGTCCATATAGAGAATGTGCATATAAAGGCTGGGAAGATGGCTCAGTGGAATAAGCATTTCCCTGGCAAGCTCAAGGGCCTGAGTTCAATCCCTGGTTCCGCAAACAAATAAATAAAATTACACAAATACAATTAGTAGGAAAATATGCATATATGGAGAATGTGCATATGTATTCATTCTCACTGACAGTTGAGCTGCAACTCAAATAAAGTCATCAAAAAGAGAAGGAAACTAAATTAAATTTGTTGAATCAGGGTAGTAATAATGGTAATAATAATAAAACTACTGCACAACAAAACCTTCAGCACTTCTTTTGTTTTTTTCAGATATTTCCATTAATTTATTTGTAAGATGGGCGATATAAATTCAAACGAATATATAAGCTGCAACAATTTATATACACCTTAAAGAACAATTCTATGTAATGATTACAAATCACAGTTTAGGGAAACACATATTAAAATGTGAAATGTTCATAACACAGTGAAAAATGCAGTTACAAAATGATACATAAAGCATATTATAATTTTCAATAAAGCATCAAGGCATGAGTACAGGACTACATGAGCGATAGCCTTGATAATGACACCTTAATCAGGGTGATAGCTCAGCCACGGTGTCGACCCACTGATGGAAAGATGGTAGATAGATGAGTATTGCTCTCCCCAGACTCAGAAACAGTGTGTGGCATGTATGAAATCCAGTGGATTCCACTTGCCCCGCTGAGCCCTGAGGGGGTGCACACGGCCTCTGTGCACTGCCTATGCAGCATTTTAGTCTGATGAGCTATCTGGCTGGCCCTCAATAGTCCACTTTTGAACTTCTGAATGTTGATGCTTCCCTGAACTAGGACAGGCAACAGAATATTCTCTGTTCTCTGGTCAGTGGTTCCCACTCACTCATATAATTATAAGATAAAATCTCCAATACTGTACAGTGTTTTCTGGTATAGGTATTCAATAAGTTACATGAGATATCCAATTCTATCATGAAATGGGCTTTATGTTAGGTTCCTTTCCCTAGCTGTATTGGCTAATGTGTTCTGAGCTTACTTACGGTAGGAGAGGGTAAGCTATAATGTTCAATATTTTATATATATTGCATTCATTTTGAGTATGTGGAGAACTTGGATTATGTGTACATTGTTACTAGAACTTAAAATGATACAGCCATTAAGGAAAACAGTAGCATGGCTGGCCAGAATATTAAATATGTAATTACCATATGATCCAGCAATTCTATTCTTAAACAAATACCCAAAAGAATTAAAAGAAAAGATTCAGAGAGATACAAGTGCTCCTAAGCAGATGAATGGATTTAAGACAACATGCAGTAGAATATTATTCAGCCTCAAACCTGGGGAAGGCAATGACACATGCTGTGACACGGGTGCCCTTCAGGACCCGTGCTAAGTGGGACAGGCCTGTCACAAAGAAGTAGATACCATATTATTGCACTAATTCCTAGAGGAGCCAAAGTCATGGAGGCCTAGCATGGAGCAGTGGTTTCCAGGCATGAATGGGAGGAAGTGGGGAGATACTGTTGAAAAGGTACAGAACTTCAGTGTTTCAAGATGGTGGCTTCACCATGTGTCTGTCATTAAGACCATCAAATTATAATAAAAGTTATTTAAAATGGTTATAATGATAACTTTTATTATAATAACAATTTCATGTTATGTGTGTTTTACCACTATTTTAAAAATCTATTGAATATATAAGCTCCAGAAATGAACAATTAATTAGAATTTATTTTTTCTCTTACCCTTTTTTATTATTCCAAAGTCAAATGTCATTTTTATATCATCCGTCCTCCAGTTTGATTTAATGTACTATCATTTCCCAAAGATATGAAATTCCAGAATCTCTTTGGAATATTAATTTTATGATTCTAGGTTTGACAAAACTGTTGAAGTTTTAAATTTGACTCTATTTCCCTGAAATCTCAAGATAGTTTGCTGATGTAAATTTTACTGTAAAATATCGTGTCAAAAAAGTAGCATTACTATCATATGCACATAGCTGAAAGATTACTTTGCTCTTGGACATAAAAACTGCACCATCTTCTATAAAGTATACAAATTAAGAACTGTGATGTAGAACCAAAGTTACACGTGGTAACGTGGGCACCAGCACAGTGTTAGGTCGCATCACATCAAAAAATGTTTTAATGGTCTCAAATATATACATTCAGTAACCAAGCACACACTCAGAGGAAGAAAAGAATCAACAACAAAGTCAAACAAACAAAAACATTATGACACACAAGACCATATCTAGAATTTCACACAATCTTTAAGTACAGACAATTCCCCAGTTAAAAAAAAAAATATATCTGCAGTTGGAAGGGCAAAGGAAACAAATAAAAGAGAGGGAATATTACACTTGCTTCTCCCCCAAGAGAGAAACAAGGTTTTTCAAATCTGAAGTCCCTTGACTGAAATGATCAGAGCATACAATTTTTAAAGGCAGGTCTCTTTAATACAAAGAACCTGCTGGTGCCCTCAACTGGCAAAGAACAGGGGCAGAAAGGCCCATTCTTCAGCATGGCCCAAGAAAGCATGCTCTGCTTGGAGCAACTGACAAGTCAATCCAGTGTCTGAGGGCTGGCGAGATAGCTCACCAGACTAAGCGCCTGCAAGGGCTGGGGTTCAAACCCCAGCACCACACTCTGCCCTGGCCCAGTCCCCAGGTACACTGAGCTGGCCTTCCAGACTGGAAATGGTGGCACATGCTTGTAATCCCAGTGCTGGGAAGGCTGCACACAGAAGGATCCCTGCAAGTCTAAGCTGTGTAGTGAGACTCTGTACCAAATATAGTATAAAAAATATCAGTGTCTGTAATGCTAACAGTTGTTAAATCAGGGGAAGAATAAATGGGAATTATATGTATTAATTTAATGAAATCTATGAAAGATCCTACACATGGAAAATTAAGAACAATGAAGGCCTCCCAAAGTAGACATACATTTCATGTTCATGAGTTAGTATACCCACCATTGCAAAATTAGTTCTTAAATCTAATTAGCTTCAAATGACAAAATTCCATTATTTGGTTCATTTTATTGAACTCTGTAGTGAGATTGTGCTAGACTTGAACTCATTATGTAGCCCAGGCTGGCCTCAAACTCTATGCTATCTTTCTACCTCAGTCCTCCTAGTGAGGGGATTACAGATATGCACCACCAGGCCTGGAAATCATTTGTTTAAAAAGAAAATAAAAAATTTAGGGGTTGGGGAGATGGCTCAGTAGAATAAGTGCTTCGCTGGCAAGCACAAGGGTCTGAGTTCAATCCCTGGTTCCACCAAAACAAAACAAAACAAAAAAGAAAAATTTTAAAGATTGCTGAGAGATGGTCTGAAATACACACAGAAACGTAAATTTTAAGAATAAGCAGATATTTGTGGAGAGTTAAATTCTCAAGCAAAAACAAAAAAAGAAAATTGAGAGCAATAAGCCCATCACAAGCAGAGTCTTGCTAAAAGAGCAGCAGCAGCTTGTCCAGTGGAGTATGACTTACACACACGAACAAATTTTCAAGAATCAAATAAAATAATATCATCTGTAATTTGTGATAAGCAAGCACTGAATCACACTGGATAACAACTTTATAAATTAGCTGTAGTAAGTCAATGGAGTAAGATATACTAAAATCACAGCAAAATAGTCCCATTTTAATAGATGCTGCTGTGCTGGTGGACAGCCCCAGAGGGGAAAGCGAAACCATCTTCGCCACACCTTATAGGCGAAAATCAATTCCGAGTAGATTCATGATTTTAATGTGGAGAGTGAAGCAATGCAGTTCATGACGCATGAAAGAATCTCTTCAGCAGTGCAAAGAAATATATCAGAAAAACCTTTATCCATAAATGAAAAGATTATCAATTGTACATATTAAAATTAATAATTTTGTTTATCTACCAGAATAATGTGAAATTAGATACAGAAACATTTATCTAATATCTGTACTTTGAAAGGGGCTCAGATATATAATCTATAGAGAAGAATTCATATGCAAATCAGCAAGAAAAGAAAATTCGTGTAGCATACACGAATAGGCGCTTCATCTGCATGAAAAGATAAACATGAAACCTACATCCAACCACATTTGTCATCAGGGGGATGCAATAAAAGTCACAGAAACATTTTATGATTATAAAACTAAAATTAAAAGACTGGTGATGTCAAGTATGTCTGCACCTTGGCAGAGTAAAGATGAGTAGTCAGTCTCTGACCAAAATCGTGCATCTAGGTGGCTCCCAGGAGAATGAGGAGCTTCATACATGGCTCCTTGTACTTGCTCACCAGCCATTGTGAGTGGAGAATTTGGAGACATATGCATGGCTTGCTGGTTCTCTTTTCTGAGTACCTGGAGTAGGACATTGAAGCCATGTTTCAATTATTTTGCACTTGAACTGTCCCATCTTATTTTAGCATGACATTTATTTTATCATGATTTTGGTATATTTTATTCCATTGATTTACTGCAGCTAATTTATAAATGATTTTGATAATCTCTTGCTTCTCCTGTTTGCCTTTTATCAGTTACCTGTCTTTATTAATATACACACCTCTTTCAAAAAAAAGTAAATGATTGGAAAACTACTTCATACCCTATTTTCCATTTCAGCCTCATTATAATCTCCAGAGTTCAAGCTTTCTCAAAATCAATGCAGACGTCACTGGTGGCTTCTGCTGATCCATTCCTTGAGGAGCTAATTTAAACTTCTCCCACTAAGGAATATGGCAAGTCACTACTCTGTGTCAATATTTGCTTTAGGTTCTTTTCCCCTTGATGGAGTTCATGATATGTATGAAGCATTTTCTTGGCTCTTCCAGAGTGGGTTACATATGTATATAAAAGTAAAAAGGAGTGTAAACTCTTCCAAAAAGCCTTTTTAACATGAATGATCATTTTATTATTTTCTCACATAAAATTAACTCAGTCACTTGAAAGAAATACAACACTCATATTTAATGCAAAACATTGAGATGAGAGAATGAAATATATCTGTATTTATAATTCATCATAACATTTTATATTCAATTTTCACTTTGCCAAAATGTATCCATCATTGCATTTAAGAAAAATATAAGAATTTTAATACTTCATGAATAAAAGTAGAGAGGGGCAGAATTCCCTCTAGTAGTAATTTTAGTTCAACACAAGGTATAATTTCAATGTTTGGATGAAGGAGAAAATCCCAAAGAAAAAAATGTAAACATTTCAACATATCCTAATTTTAAAAATACAAATAAAGCTTTTATACTTAGAAATACAGCTTGATTGCAACCTTCCACCTCTGAGCACATCAAATTTAGTTCCTGAGCATACAGTGACATGAGTTGGCCAGTGAAACAGTGACATTTCTGAGAGTTTGTTTCACCTTGGGGTCATTTTTGTACGAAATGAGAGCACCCCTTTCCGGACTAGTCTTAGCATGTAAATTACTTACCATATATCAATCTTGATTCAAAAGACTATAAAATATAGGTGCCTTTTATTGACAAGAATTTGTGACAATTTTACAAGAGAAAATAAGGCACTTTAGTAGGAAAACTTCAAAGAATTAAAGAGTTATGAACCTAGAATGAGAAACTGCAAAATCTCTTCTCTTGGGCTAAAATCTTTTATCTGTTTTTCTGGCTCTTTTATGTGCAACCTTCCAATTTTTCTGCCAAAGAAGACAGATGTTGTAAGTATAATTTCAACTCACACTTATTTTATTTAATGCAAAGAATTGATCAACAATATCTCAAGGTTTTTCTCAGACTATTTTTCCCTAATTGCCCAATTTTCTTAAATAAATTGTAATCTTCAGTACTCTTGAGTGTTCTTAGAGACTGATTTTTTCCAGGTCCCAGTGCCAGAGATCAGAGAACTGTGTTTTGTGTTGGACTTATATTACTCTAGTGGTTCTTAAATTTGGACCTCTTGGATAATAAATTCCTTCAGTAGCTATGAAACAAAATGATATCTGCACCTCTCATTAACCATCATAAATTGCTTTTCTCTGAAAAGCTGTATGGTTATCGACTAACTCTATTTTTAATTCTATTATTTTGTTTATAAAATTCAGGTGCTTTGTCGGAAAGATTAAATATTGAAAGTAGCCTCAACCTTCAAAGAACTTGTGGCCCGAATCTGGGAGCACACATAGAAGTAAAATAAAAAGACAGGTTTGACAAGCAGTCATTTAATGTAAATGATTTCTTAATAAATATAAATAATGATTCAGTTGGCAAATTAAAGAAAAAAACATAGCAATGTGGTTCATAGAGGAAAATCTTCACCTGGAAGAAGACCATCATGGAAAATCCATGCTGCTGAGCAGTCAGTGCCTGGCTCTGCTTCCCCCTTCCAAGACTCCAGCTGCTGTGAGCTGGGGTCTGGGGCAAGTGGAAACCAAGTAAGAGACACAGAAGGCTGAGGGGCTGGCTTGAAAGAGCAATGAAGAAGGTTGTCTTCCCAGCATCTGAGAGTGAAACAAAAATATTGAGGCAAATATAATTACTAATTATCTTCATTTTAGCAAGGGCTTTGTTCAGTGAATGGACTACAGATGTGAGTACACTATGTGATTATAAAAGATAATGTTTAGCTTTTTTTCATTTATAACTGGAAAACAGCACTACATTTAATGTAAAGGCTCAAATGATAGAAAAAATCTTTAGTAAACATCATCACCAAAGAGAGAGCCAATGATAAAGATTAAGTGGCACACCCAGCTTTACATGGCTTGTCCATAATAGAGACTCCAGGGGGACAGGACACCCCCTGGAGTTTTCACACCCATCCACACTAACCCCCAAAGTTGTATGTCTTTAAGTTTTTCATTTATTTACATTCATTCCGTAGTTACATACTGACCAACTTCCTAGGTGCTATGCATCATGTTTGCTGCTGAAAATACAAGATAAAAAAGTATAGTATGAAGGACAGAATCTTTATATTCATGAAACTTAAGCTTCTTTAGGAAAGCCAAAAACAAATTGTTACGCGCAAAACTAATAACAGCTGTAACAACAGCCAGAAAGGAGCAGACAGTGCTGTAAAAATGTTTGAAAATGTCAGCTATTTATCCTGGGCTCCAGGTCTGCTGCTCTGCACTAATTCCTCTGGCCAGGTCATTAAAATGTGTGTCTTTTCTCACTTAGCATGAACACTCGAATCTCTGGCATTATTGCTAAGAATTCTTTCCTTTCTGTAGCTTCTACTCTCCTAACACTACATGGTGGTGTCTTCACTAACCTTCTAATCAGGTGACAACAGTACACACCAATTACAGGATGGATTTGTGGCTGCAGACCTTGGACAGGGCAAGAGCTAATGCACAGATATTGCAGCAGATGCTTCTGTGGAGTCCAAGGTTGGCTCCAAAAGTTCTACCCACATTTTTATGAAGTCATAATAAACAAAGCCAGGAGAAGGATAAACAACTGGTCAGCATGAGGATGGGACACACAAACCTGACAAAGTTTTCTGAGAGCCTCATTTTAGCAAAAATATAAAAATGCATGTTTGCTCATGGCATAATAATTCCGAAAGTAAGCAGAATATAACAGTAACTAATTAAGACACACTTCATCTTACATGTACTGTTGTTAGATATGTAAAAAATATAATTCTTAAATTATTAAATTTATATGTTTTGCTTCAACCCAAGTCATTATTCCCTGAAGTCCTGCAATCAGGTGGCCTTAAGAAAGGAAAACTCTTTTCTCTGAAAGACAGTGTCAAGAGAACGAATAATTGAGCCATAGACTGGGAAAAAATATTTGTAAAAGATGTAGTGGATAAAAGATTACTTTCCAAATTACACAAAGAATTCTCAAGGCTCAGCAATTACAAAATAACCCAGATTAAAAATAGGTCAAAGATTTTAACATTTCATTATAGAAGATAAGAAGATAAGTCAAGCAAGGGTAGGAAGACATGTTCCACTTCATAGATTATCAGAGAGACGCACATCAAAACAGAAGTGAGACAGGAATATGCACCTGTCTGAGTGGCCAAAATCAACAACACTAATAACATCAGGTACTGGTGAGGGTGTGCAGTAAAAAGAGGTCTTCATTCATTGCAAAATGATATAACCAGTTTAGAAGACAGTGTGGTAGATTGTTACAAAACTAAACATAGTCTTACTAGCAATCACACTTACTGGTATTTACCTAAAGAAGCTGAAAACTTATGCATACACAAAACCTGTGTGTGGATATTTTTAGCAACCTTATTAATAATTGTCAAAGCACAGAAGCAGCCAAGATGTCCCTCAGTGGGTGGATGAAGAAAAAAAGGCAGTGCATCTAGATAATGGAATATTTTTCTTTGCTAAAAATATTTACTCTTAAGGCATAAAAAGACATGGAAGAAATTTAAAAGCATATTGCCAAATGAAAGAACTTAATATGAAAAGATTACGTTTTATATGATTACAATTATATGACATTGTCGAAAAGACAAAACTATGAAGACAATAAAAATTAGTGGCTATTTGGGATTAAATGTAGCAGGGAAACACTAGACAATAAACTGAGTAGGGGCAGCATGGGAACTATATGATGCCCCATTAGAGGACTTATGTACCCCTCTACATTTACACGTACAGGTCAAATATGCAACAGTTTTGCAACTTATGAGTTCAGCTAATGAGGATGTGTCAATATATGTTCACCAACTGTAACAAATATATGACTCCTAGGAAATGTTAGTAATTGTTGAGGTTGTATGTTTCAGATCAGAGATATGTGACATACTTGCATCTTTCAATTGTCCTGTGACTTCAAATCTGGTCTGATGCATAAAGTCTAAAAACTGAAAGAAGACAAGGACTGGCTAGATGGCTCAGAGGACTGAAGTGCCTGCTTAGGCAGGCACAGGGACTGGGGTTCAATCCTCAGTGTGATCCTCATCCCCCAGGTGTGCTGAGACAGTGACTGAGACTGGGGTTGGTTGTAAGTACCTGCAATGCCAGTGCTTGGGAGGCTGAAAACAGGAGGATCAATGTGAGTTTGATCTGTGTAGTGAGACCCTGTAGACCCTGTACTGAGTACATAAAAAAAGAAAGAAAACAAAAGGGCAAATGATATCCTAAGAACAATTAAGATGTGATATAACAGAAGTCCAGGCTAGTCAGGAAGTTGAAATGCTTCTAGTACGATGTAGAAAAAAAGAGGACACAGAATGGGGCAGAGAAAGTCTCCTTGCCCGATGGAGAGGTGAGTCGACCTACCATGTAGAAAAAGCAGCAGCACTCACAGAAGCTACATGCTACTTAAAAATCTTCACAATATTAAGGTAGGTGTGTGGTCACTGCAGTGCACCTGCTACCTTCAGAGCATCTACACCTGCATGTGCACACGAAAAGCTCAGGAACTTCTGAGTGCCTCACCTGTCCTCTTCGAGGCTGGACTGCAGTCTAACAGACCTGCCAAGGACCCACCATGAGAGCTGTGGGTGGGTGCGGTGAAGTAGGCTGAGCGGAAGGGGCTGAGGAAGGGAAAATTCGCATGTGACAGGCAAGAAGACAGCTGGCAAGTAAGGAGCAGTCTCACAGCCCAGCAGCTCTATTCCCATAAACTTTGCATGTTTAAGAGAATTTAAAAAATAAAACCATTAGAAATGGTACAAAATTTAATGATAGGAATTCAGCAATGGTTGTTACATTGCATATCATTGTCTTCAAATTATTTGTTCAGATTACCAGACATAATCATGCAAATTTGGTCAAAAAAATTAAAAAGAAGAGAGAAAAGCATTTGAGCATTAACTGCTCCATTCAGTAGACCAGCAGAAATGAGCAGAATTATTATCTAGGCTATATTGTATATATACATATGTATTTCTTTCTTCTTTCTTCCCTCCCTCCCTCCCTCTTTCCCTCCCTCTTTCTTCTTTCTTTCTCTCTCTCTTTCTTTCTTTCTCTTTCTTTCTTTCTTTCTTTCTCACTCTCTCTCTCTTTCTTTCTTTCTCTTTCTTTCTTTCTTTCTTTCTTTCTTTCTTTCTTTCTTTCTTTCTTTCTTTCTTCTTTCTTTCTTTCTTTTTCACTCTCTCTCTCTCTTTCTTTCTTTCCTTCTCTCCCTCATCCCAGTTGTTCATTCCCTTTGAACAGTTTCTCTCTCCTTCACAGTATCTATTGCACCTTTCAGATTTTATTTACTTCCTCAAGTTCTTACAGTAGGGAGACAATACGATGTTTACACAAGTGGGTCTGATTTACTTCACTTACAAGTATGGTCTCTAGTTGCATCCATTTACCTGTAAAAACCTCAACTTCATATTTTTTTTGTTTGTTTGTTTGTTTTTGTCTTTTTGAGACAGGGTCTCACTATGTAGTTCAGGCTGGCCTTAAGCTGACTTTGTAGCTCAGGCTACTCTCGAACTCACAACAATCCTCCTGCCTCAGCCTTCCGAGTGCTGGGATTACAGGCCTGCGCCACCACGCCCGGCTTTCATATTTCTTTATAGCTGAGTAATGCTCCATGGTATAAAAATAGCACATCTTTTTATCTGTTCCCCAGTTGATTGATATTTCGGTTGCTTCCAAGATTTCGTTATTACAAATTGTGCTGCTGTGAACATGGGTGCACGGGTACCATTGTGGGATGATGTTTTCAGTTCTTCTGGAACAGAAATACACAGGAGGGGAATAGCTGGGTTAAATGGGATCTATAATGCTATTTTGGGAGTAAACTTCACATTGATTTTCATAGTGGTTCCATCTACAGGTCTGCCCACAGTAGAGGAGAGTTTATTCTGTAATTTGATGATAAAGAACTAGAAATAGACTTACCATGCCAAAGTGTTACCATATTCACCAACGTGATTTTCCCAGAACCTGTCCTTTGACCTCTGGACATATTGTACCCTGAGATTCCTCTCTAATGTAAAAAAACAACTGCATCATTTTGGGACATGAAGGACTGTGATTCACACCCCCAGGGGGTATCTTCAAGCAAACTTGTACATCATTATTTACAAGAGCTTCATTCATGCTATCCAAAGGGTGGGAAAAAGCCAAATTTCTATAGAGATATAAAGCATAAACAAGCTGTGGTGTATCTATACAATGCTATATTTTTCAGTCCTAAAAATATGCTGGTACATTTTATAGCAAGGATGAACCTCAGAAATATGTTGGGTAAAAGAAGTCAGACACAAAGGACCACATATCCATAGGAGGCAAATTCACAGGGTTATATGAATGGTGATTGTCATGGAATTTTTATTTATGTGGTGATTGCCACAGTGGGAGAAATGGCAAATGACTGATTATCAGGAACAGGTTTCTACCTGGAGTGATTTTTACTGGAACAAGAGAGAGGATGATTGATCAATCATCTTGGTGTGAATGGACTTACTGTCACTTAGGTGTACATTTAAAAGGGTAAAGCAGTAAACTTCATTGTGTATATTTTACCAAAATGATGATGATGATGGTGATAATTTTGTAGAAATAAGGTTTTAGTTGCTATGGTTGGATCTTAGGAACCTTCAAAGATCCTTTCTAAAAGTTTTCCTCCCCAGTATGGGAAGATTAAAGAGATGAGACCTAGTGAAATGTCATGATGTTATTGGAGTCTGTCCTTTTGTGTGTGTGTGTGTGTGTGTGTGTGTGTGTGTGTGTGTGTGTGTGTTAGGGAAGAGTCTGCAGGGTGTTCAGGGTCTCACTACTAGATCAGACTCATAGTGATCGGCCTGTTTACAGCCTCCCAAGTGTTGGGATTATAGGCACATACCACCATGCTCAGTCTCAGTTGCTGTTTCAGCGCACCCCTTGGGTGAGGGCAAGTACATCAGGCCCGGGGATTGAACCCTTGGCCTCTGCACCTGCTTTCAGGTGCTTTAATCTGCTGAGCTATTTGGCTGGCCCTGGAGTCTGAAAGGACTGTGGGACATGCTCTCTCATTTGTTTCCTTGTTCCCCCATGAGCTTCAGCTATCATGTGCTACTAGAGTAGAGTAATAGGGGCTGGCTGGACATGGACTGAAAACCCAAATCTGTGAGACAAAGTAAATCTTCATGCTCCGTAAATTTTTCCAGGATTTTGTTGTAGTGCTGGAAAGTAAATACATCAGCCAACTAACTGTTAATTCCATAGCCGAGCTCTGCACAAGCATCATACATGCCCCAGAAATAGAACATAAATTTTACTCATCAAATGCTACATTATGGAGAATTGGATCCTGTTACAGTTTGGGTCTAGGTGCCCCCTCAAAGCTGCATGCATCATGAGGGGTGGGGTCTTTGGAGGTAGCTAAATCCAGAGTGTGTGATTGATTTGTAGGACACTGCTGGGTTAAAGGTGGCTGGTGGCTGAATCAGCCGAATGATTGGCTTGCCACTGCTCTAATCCAGGTAGACTGGAACAATACAAAGAACAGAAAGCGGCTTGCATCTCTCTCTTGTTGCTTTTGCTGCTTTCTCCTACCATGAAGTGCTGCGCTCTGCAGTGTGCCATCCTGTATCTGACCTTGCAGTCAGTCAGCTGATTATGGACAGAAACCTTCAGTGTCATCAGCTACATAACTCTTTCTTGTTTTAATTTCAAGTGCCAGGTATTTTGTTTCAGCACTGAGAAAAGGAGTTAAGATAGCTGTAAACAAAAATGCTCACGAAAGGCTAAGTATGAGAACCTCTTACCCAAACTATCTCAACATAAGGATAGAAAGGAACCCTTGAAACCAAGCACTGTCTTGGTGTCTGGAGTAAAGAAGAAGGAGTCAAATACTTTGATCTTTCTTCCCCAACCCCAAGTTGGCATAAGACATTACACGGTAGAGACGAGGAATGCGAGAGTATGTGTGTATCCTCTGATCAATCTCATGCTTTTCTTAGACACCAGAATTCTATCAGGGTCTCATACTCAGTATCTCACAGTGGGAATTAAACTTCAACTTGCGCTTCAGAGGAAGCAACCACATTGAAACCACAGTAGTAGGTATATTTCAGATTTTGTTGAGATGGAAACTGAGATCAACCAGTGTATGTGTGCATTGTGTAAAACCCCTGCTTTTTGTTTGAATGACTTTGTGCTTTATGTGAACAACAAAAAGAAAGGTGTGAGAAATGTTAACAAGTGCTATGCTGATAACAGCACTTGTAACAGATAACATTACTCTGAACAGTACCCTGTACAAAGTCATTGTCTGTGATGTTTAGTTATCACAATACCACATTTATCATTGGAAGCCCCACCATTACTTAGAAACTCCCACAGGCTAAAGGCTTGCATTACAGGGACAAAAACACTCAAGCATTTGACTGCGACTTTCCCTTTGAAGCAATGGGTTTTGAAACAAGCTTCTTCGGAATGTGTGATTTTCAGTAGTGCGATTATCATGTCATAATGTACAGAGATCTCTCACAGGGTTTTTCAAATGTATTTTGAAAAACTGGGATATATTAAATGCATGTACAGGTTTCTTTTTTCTCTTAGACAAGTCTCAGAGTCTGCTCCTGTACTTTGGTTTGCATCTGGCAAGAAGTTGTACATTCAAGACAATGTAGTCCCAACCCCCTTTACTAATTTCTCCTATGCCAAATTCTGCTTCACTCATTTTAGATATTATGAATTCCATGGGTATCAGAATTCATATCTCTTGCCATAGCCAAGTGCGTGATGCTCAGTCCAATGAAGAGGACTGCACTGCTGAATCCCATGGCTTGGGTTACAGGTCAAAATCCTAGATATTGTCCATCTCTGGATGACAAATTCCAACCTTTCCCCAGCTGAAAGGGCTGAAGTCATATCAAATGTATCATCACCCTCCAGACAGAAATCTTTCCTACCAAGAGAGCATTATGTAAATTAGATTGTAGAGTGACAATTGAATGCATGTATAAAATATTATCATAATGTTGCTATTAACAGGCACTCTGGAGTTGAGCCAAATTTTCTAGAGGTGCATTTGATGGCCACGATAATTTTGGTGCACAAAATACAGTTGCGACCTTAGAACAGCTAAAAACCATTCAAAGAACACTGAAAGAGCCTCAAGACATTCATTAAAAAATAACATTGAAATCTCTACCTTTATATTTGAGAAAATAGAGATGTCTTCCAGGCAGATAAGTAAACTATTAATTTGAAATATGAGCTTTTAACATTAGTCCATGGATATATGTTTCTTAACAGCTGAACATTCTTCTAAGGAAATGATATCTCCAGTACTCCTGGCATCTCCAATGATTTAGTGCTCTCATTTATCAGAAATTAAAAAAGAAACAGAGATATTAAGCAACTAATTGAAGGTAACACAGTGACTCATTGAATAGAAAAATTAATCAGGGTTTGATTCCAACACTAGATTTTTTTATTGTGACTTAATTTTTCTAGATACTCAGGCCTACTTACATAACCTTTTCAGTTTTCACTTTATAAAAATTGATTAAATAATGTCTCAAGATTGTCACTAAACTTTTATGATTTTAATTGCATAGCTGTCAATAGTTTTGTAGCAATTCATTAAAGATTGTTCTTGTTGCAATGTAAGAAATGATTTTCTTTCAGACAACTGATCACTGAGGAGTTTTGAGTGTGGAATTCTTTTAGAACCAGTCTTTGATTGCTTAATAGGATTACTGTTAATCTCTTGATGAATGATAATGCAGAATCCTTTATTCTTAGCTCCATGTTTTGTAATAGTTCATTTTGTTACCTTCTGTTATTTTATGTTTTCTCCACTTTGTCAATAAGTACAAATAGTTCTCAGTCTAAAGAGCTTTCTTACTCTTTTTAGTCCAATCAGAATATAATGAAATGAAAAACTGCTACTTCATGAATTCATTCTGTAAAATAAAAGAGATGATTTGCAAGATTTACTTGAAAAATCCATTTTCCTATACATTTTTGCTCAGGGATAGGCTACACAGTCATTTATCATCTCAGTAACCTGTAGATTATTTACAAATTTCTGGTAAGGAATAAAAATGGGACAGTGGGAAACAGTAATGGAGATGATGATAAAAACGGAAATTTGGGGCTGTGGCTTGTCTTTGTTTCAGCTGAGACACAGCTGAGGTTTTTTTCTGAGTGCATCAGAAAATAAAGGAAAAAGAAATATTGCCAGAAAAGTAAATACAATGATGGCTAAATATATATATTAAATTATTTTCCAAGGAGCTTTTGTGTAAAAGCTTGTCTGATAGTGCACTTCAACACATTTACATCTTGGAATTTTAAAGGGCCTATCAGTGGGCTTTTTGAATGGGGTTTTCAATTGCACAAATGGTCTCTATCGCATGAAAAGCAATACTGTTTTTTCTGAAAGGCAATGTACTTATTGTGCTACCCACATGGGACTATCAGTGCCTATTGGCTACCACAATTACCTTTGAAATGAAAAATATTGTTTGTATCAAAGAACTGTTTGAGTCTAAAGAAAAAAGCTTTGCAGCCTGCCAATCATCCCATATCCTGAGGATTATATTGTTGGGAGTTTTATACAATTTACATGCAGAACCTGAAAATGACTCCAGTGAGTTATAGAACCCCATGGGGTGTTTTCAGTCTGGCTAGGTTGTATTTCCTGACACTGCTGACATCAGATTCTTTTTGTGGCGGCAGGAGCCAATGCCTTCCTATTTTTAGGTGTCTGATGTCTGTCCAGCAATTGTTATCACAAGTGGTTACTCAGAATGCCTCTTTCTTCCTCACTCCAGAAAAATCACCTTTACTAGCTCAGCAGAAGATTAAAGAAAACAGTCATAAATGTCTCTCCAGATTATTGATTTGGAAAAACGAATACAGAAAAAATAGAATATGAATGTCACTTAGATTATCAGAGTGAATTACTAGAGCTGCTATTTCCAGTAACTAAAACAAGTCTTAGAATCTTTATAAATTGGCATGTTAGAAATTTTAGAGATCATAAAGATGAGCGAGGCTGTCATCCCAAAGTATATATTTGGTTTCAAAATACATTGATGATTTCTCTCTAGTGCCAGGACACACTGATGTCATTAAGTAATGGCTACATGTGCCTCATGCATGAAAGTGAGCTATTTGTAAAGTTGGACATAAACAGATATATGATTTGATAAATTTATAAAAAGCTCTGCAGTGGAGGTTTAAGTGTTGCCAGACATTTGCCGGGTCTCAAAGGCATTTTTTTTTCCAAAGAACATCTCATCTGAAATTAATTCTAATTAGTAGCACAAAGAGATATTTTTATTTTAATCAAAAACATACAGGTTTATATTTCAAGAACAAAAGAAAAAGAAATAAAGGAATGTTTCAGTTACTCTTTTCTCATTGCTGGGACAAATACCAACACCCAAAATGGAAGAAGGAAAGGTTTACGTAGCTCACAGTTATGGAGGTTTCAGTCCACACTCCGCTGACTGCAAGGCAGAGGGGCACACGGCAGAGAGCAACCTTCCATGGCAACAGCAAAGAGCAAGAGGGTAAAATGGAGGAGCAGCAGCAGCAACGGCTACAGAAAGGAAGTCTGTCTCTATGTCTCTCTTATGTGACATTCAGGCTATCCACCTCAGTCTGGGTATAGCACTCACACCCATAATTCCAGAGGTACTTAGACCCATAATCCCAGTGTTGGATCACCCATAATCTCAGTGGATCATGAGTCAATCACAAACTCCAGAAGCCCATTCCATGACTGCATGAGGCTTTGGGGGAACACCTAGAGGAAAACCATAACAAGGAGGAAAAGGCTTAGGGTGATGCAGAGACGATTGTTGTTCTGCTTTACAAAGTAAACATATGGAGATGATAAGTGTTCACTAGCCAGAAGGATTCATGCTGCAAGTAACACTTACATGTATATGCTTTGGGGGTATATTTGTTTATTTCTATTTTATATATATTCATGAGTGTATATGTAGAATAATTATACCTAGTGTAATATATAATGTAGATATAATAGCTAGTTATCTGATATTTTATTAGCTTTTTATCATAGTCCCAATTATCAGATGACTACATTGTGACCACACAAATCCCCAACACACTTTTTTTGGGGGGAGCCTGCTTTTAATGTCATATAAATCCCAAACCACGAATGCTAGTTACATAAAATCACTGACTACTTACTCCTTGCACTACTGAGACTTGTGCTATGTGCTCTGAATAATAGAAATATTGAAAGGCATCTATTTAATTGTCCTGCACAGCAGTGACATATTCCCATTATTTGTAGTTTGCATCAAATATCTAGGTGCCAGTGAAAAACACATATAATTCAAAATTCAGGTTAAAAGCTTGAATTTGGGGGCTTCTTGCATGAAGAGGAAATAAAGTGGTGACAGCAGAGATCCGAGGGAGGAAGTGGAGATGACCATTGCCAGTTGATTGGCATCAGGAGATAAGCAGAGAAATCACAAGGCAGTGGCTGCTTACGTATCTTATTTTTATACCTGAATTACATCAAAGATTCAATAATTAATACTTTCTACCTTGTTATTTTCCTACTGGTTGTCCATCGTACTAGAAGCTGACATAATATCTTGTCCAACCACCATTAGTACAAATCTCTTGCCTCTCATAGAATTATGTAGAAGCATGGTATATCTATCCCAACTGTACTGTCTATACATACACATCATGATTCTTCCTTTCTATACCCCTTCCTTTGTCTACACCTGTCAAAGATGGGCACTCCATTGTCATTCAACCAATTTAGGTGCCTGAACTTGAGGACACAATCCAACACAGTCCAGCATTCCACAACAATACTGAGTTATCTGAAGAAGTTGTCAACCATAGCCATTTACAGCTCAACTTATTGCTATGGCCCTGCGGTATATACCTCATTTTTATACTTTTCTGCTGGATGGTTAAGACCTAGATAGAGCAAGACCTATATACCAACACATATACTTTTTGTTTCTTATGAGGTCAGTGAAGAAAAAAAAAGGGGGATACAAAGGAAGGACCATTCTGTGTCTGTATAAACAGTACAGTTAGGATAAATATGCAGTACTTTTGCATAATTCTATGAGAAGAAAGATTTGCACTAATAGTGTTTGGACAAGATATTCTGTCTGCTTCTTGTACTGTGGATAACCACTAGGAAGATAACAATGTAAAAAGTATTAATTATTGAAACTGTACTATAATTCAGCTTTAAAAAAAGATAGATATACAGCTACATTCTCTTAATTCATTGATCAGAGGCATCTGCTCTAATAGTGTTTGTAGATAGAGTATCATGTATGCACCTTGTACAACAAAAGGCCACTACGAAAACAATGTGCAATGTATTGTTTAATCTGTCCTACTAATTTGATTTGAAACTGTCTCATTGCTATTTGTCCTTCAATAAAATAAAACGTTAAAAAAAAAAAAAAAAAAAAAAAAAACAAGGCAATGGCTGAGGGCCGTTCAGCTCCTGGCCTGGCGCAGCTACAGGGCAAGTTGGACTAGGCATGCGCACAAGCAAAACAGAGCGTTCTTGGCTGAGTTTTCCTGTTTAAACATCACCTACCTACTTAAGACTTTCCTGATTCCTGAAAACAGTTAAGACATTTACAAAAGAATAAGGTCAAAATAATTGGGTGGGGCAGGGATGAAAAAGAAACAAAAGACAAGAAATACTTAGGCACTGTATTCAAGGCCACGCACAGCCAGGGAGTCTGCGTAGGGTGTTGGGACCAGGTAAACGAGTGGAAGGAAGAAAGGTGGAGAAGAAAATGAGGGAGGTTGCTTAGGAGGCTCATGTTAGGGGCCGGATCTAAATACAGCGAGAAACGGGGCTGGACTGCAAGCACGTGACAGCTTGGCAAGAAGGAACCCGGGCAGACGTACCCAGCGGGCATCCGCAGGGTGCGGCGTGCTCCTGTTCCGGCGGGGAGACGGGATTCGCAAGGAGGCAGACCGATGCACTGGGATGAGAGAGGAGGAAGGATGGGAGTGGGACATTCCACGGAAGGAGGCGGCTGGGAACGGGAAGAGGCGACAGCAGGGGCCGTGCAAGGTGACGCAGAGAAAACCGAGAGGTGAGAAGGAGAACGCAGCAGAAGGGGAGCGCGACGCGGGCCCTGAATAGGGCTCCACACACCCGAAAAGGGGTAGAAAGGAAGCTCTTCTTGCGCTTACTCATACCCCCCCCCAACTTCTGTTTTCACGAGGGCTTCCTGAGAAATTGCCGCTTTCCCGCCCTTCCTTGCATGTGTGCTCCCTCCTGCCGTTCCCTCGCACTTTCCACGGCCATCACAGTTCTGCACGTGTTTTACTGTCCGAGGCGGAGGTGGCAGTCAGCGCGGAGGGCCGCCAGGGCCGCACTGCCAGTGGGAGTTCCTGGAGCTCGACCACGAATCACTGCCTCGCAGTCATCACAGGGAATGGCATTACAAAGAAAATCACTCAGAGATGGAGCTATGTTTTCATGAGTAGGAAGACAATGTTTCACGTGCCTGCTTTCTGTTCTTTGCCAGTATTGCTTTTTTCATCGTGACCCGGAGGCCTAAGATGAATCTCTTTTCATCTTTTCCTGTATGAGCATTATGACTGAGATGAAAACAGAAAACACAGAGACTAATTAAAACAAATGTAAGCTTTGTCATGCATAGTGCGACCACAGAATTTTAAGTTGGGTCAAAGATGCTCTTGCTTTCCCAGGCTGGCTTCTCTTGCCTTTTTCGGCATCAACGGCCCTCTTTCTCTCCTTCCCTTTCTTTCTCCTTCCCTCCCTTTTCTCCCACCCTCTCCTCCCTTCCTTACATCCTTCCTTCTCTCCCTTCTTTCTTCTTTCTTTCTTCTTTCCTTCTTCCATTCCTTCCTTCCTTCCTTCCTTCAACATTTAGTTTTCGCCATGTTCTAGGGCTCTAGAGGGAATTTCAGTGGAAAAATCAAATCTTCTCTCATTTGATGCAAAGTATATTTCAAATGGAATAAAAGTAAACTTGTAATCCCAGTTTAAGTGCTGTGAAAGGATCTGTAGTGCTCTAAGGGGTAGGACATAAAATTTCTCCATACTGTTGTCAGCAATGCATCAAAGGACACTGCTACCTTCGGGGAAGGGTATGACTCACAGCCTGGAAGACTGGTCAGGGGAGAAGCCCTATCATATTTGAGTTAATAAAGAGAATCGTGGAAACCACTAGAAGACAGTGAGCTAGGACCAGGCTACTGGCTGGGAGCTGCCAAGAGACAACCTGCTGCCAGTGAGGGCAGTCCAGGCCCAGCACGGGAGGCCAGGTCAGCTGCTGAGAGAATGAACGCAGAGTCATTACAGAGTAGGGGGAACCCACTGTGTTCAGATCAGTAGGTACAAGAAAAGTATTAAGGTTAATACCATCAAGAAAATTTCTTGATAAACTGGGATTGAAAAGGACACTTTCTTATTTCTCCTCAGTTTACATTTGATCTTAGCCAAAAGGCTGATAAGCAATTTCTCCTCAATTTAAAGAACATCCTACCTGAGGAAATGGGAAGTGCTTCCTTCAGAGTTACTAAAGAATGTTTTTAGCACTGCTTTTTTCCCACATTTTACTGGTGGTTATGGACAAAAAACAATGGCAAAAATATATGAAAGGCTGGCCAGAAGCTCAGCGGAGTAAAGTGCCTGCTTAGGCAGACAGAGAGGCCAGGATTTCAATCCTGGGTCAGCTGTGCTGAACAGCTCACAGGACGCCCTGAGACAAAGACTGAAACTGGGCATGGTAGTGCGTGCCTGTAATCCCAGTATGTGGGAGGCTGAAAACAGGAGGATCACTAGAAGTCAGCTCTACTTAGTGAGACCCTGTAGGCCCTTTACTAAATACACTAAGAAAAGAAAAAGAAAAAGAAATGAGTTTTAAGAACTGAATAACAGGGACTATACTATGTTCACTGAGAAAAGAATCTCCCTCCAAACTACTAAACAAATAATTAAAATGTGAAGGTCTAATCCAACTTACCATGACGAGAATGCTGGTTGAAGCAAATGTTTCCGTTCCCCAAACGCACTAGTCAGTAATCTAGCTTAAACGTGGCCACTGCTTTATGTTGGTGAATCACTGACCAAAGCAAATGGCCCATGCTTGTCTCTCCTCAGAATATTTTATTATCCAATCTGTCTTCAATTTTCTTGTCACTTGCATTTCAGTAGTTTCTTGATGTGCACATGCACACTCTAAATGACTGTGGGAACATGCCCTGTGAGGGTCTTTTTTTTTTTTTCTTTTAATTGTGCCCAGTATTCAGTAGTTAAAAGGTGTAATGACCAGAAGATTTTGTTATAATAAAGTCTTCTAGGTGGTGCACAAGGAGTTTTATAGCAATGTCCTTTCTTCCATGAAAACAAACATTTTAAACAATGGTTTTGAATATTAACTATTGTCTTGAATATGCAAATCGCAGTTTTTCTCCAGGCATGATGGCTCTTTGGCTTCTAATTAGTTTTCTTCATCTTGTTAACTCTGTTTGCTGGCATCTGTCACAATGAGACCACATTTCACAGGAAACATTGTAAATCTTAATGTTTTATGTACTCTGCTTTTTATATAAATGCTGTTAGGCTTATAAAAATTACCAGCAGTATCCTTTCAAACACACAGATTTGTGTATTTCAACTCCTTACTGAACAACTTAGAAAATCTGCAACCTAAGTAAGATCAATTTACTTTCCTAAGTCTTAGTTTGTCAGGCCAACCTAAATGATAGCACCGAGTTGACATGGATGCGTGGAGGATTAAATGAACTGAGTTTCATTTGTTTTTGTGGTCTTTATTTTTGTTTATTGGTACCCAGAATCAAACTCAGGAGCTTGAGCTTGTTGGGCAGGCGCCTATGCCGCTGAGCTACCGACCTGACCCACCAAATGAACTAAGGGTCCGTAGAGTTAAGAGTCAAGGGTCTGCTGCTCTGGGCTGAGCAAACGCTGATCACTTCCCTTCACTTTTCCTGCTTGTAATATCAACAATGCAATCCATGTCACCAAACTCTTAGCGCGCTTTCTAACTTCTGAAACTATCCATTGACTTAAAGGAACCAAAAACTAATACTTCAAACTAAGGTCACAAACAAGAAGACAAACTCTGAAATAGAGTTTTCATCAGGTTAGGAACTATACTGAACAGTTTTCTGATGCTATAACAAAATGTTCAATACTGAGTACTTTGTAAAGAAAGGAGATTTATTTAACTTATGATTTAGAAAATGGAAGGTCCAAGCCTGGGCAGCCTGATGTGTTGAGTCATCAGTGAAAGCCTTCTAGCTATGCAACAAAGCGGCAGCATTTTAGTGTAAGTGGCAATGTGAGGGGAGTATATGTAAGAGAAAGAGAGAGAAGGCTGTTGTGTGATGAGACAGGCAGCAGGACGGAGTCAGAACCTGGCCTTTTTCATTTTTTAATTAATAATTAATTAATTAATTTGGTATAGGGTCACGCTGCATGGCTCAGACTTATAGTGATCCTCCTGTCTCAGCCTCCCCAGCTCTAGGATTACAGGTGTGTGCTACGTCACCTGGCTTCGGTGCCTGGCATGGCAGGCAGCCCTGGGGGTAGAACTCCAGGCCTTGCGCTTGTCAGGCAGGTGTCCTCAGACCGCTGGGCTATCTCTGCAGCCCAAAACCTTGGTCTTTTTAAGAACAACACAATGCCACAGGAGCCAATTGGGACCCAGTAAAAAAATGCGCTCATTCTTTCCAAGAGTAGCAGCCTTGTCTTTCCACTTACTTTCCCCTGGGGCTCAGCCCTTCATATTTCCATTTTTCAATATCACTACAGAGGGTCCCCTGCTCCCAGTTCAGGGTTTTCTGGGGAGCACACATTCATATGATACCCAAAGCACTATAGGAGTCACAGTGTTCTGTTCACTACTGTGTCTCCACAGCAGAATGAATTGCCTATTCTAAGGGGAAGCTCAGTAAAAAGAAATATTGAATGGAATATAAGAGATCTTGAACATCGACCAGTCCAACCCCATCATGCTTTTTAATGGGATAAAATTCCCCTAACATAAACTTTACCATTTTAACCATTTTGAGGAGTTGGATGCACTCATTTCTAATATGAGATGTAACAGAAATATATGGCCACCATCTAAAGTTATAAACTCCTTTACAGTAAAAGACACATCACCATCAGTCTCCCTCAGTGTGTCCCATCTGACTTCAAGCCCACTTAGCCCATCATTTTTGCCACTTTCTGATGCAGCTCTGGAAGCTTTCTTCAGTGTTTTGATGAGCTGCGATCAAACTATAATCAGTGCCTCTGCTGAGCGCCATTGAAAGAAGCACAGGGCCTTAAAGACACTATGGTGTCCTTACCCAGCTCTTTCAGAGGGATTGATGCTTGTGACTGTTGGCTTTTCTTTAAAGTCAAAATGACCATGAAAGGTAAGTAGGGGAAGTGATGAGGCTATTGGAACAGCTGTGACAGCACAACAGAGGGCACGCACAAGAGAGGATTCCTGGGATTGCTTAAGAAAGTGGCAATAGCAATTGGTCCAGTGCACTGCAAGGGAGGGGAGATCTTTATTTAAGAAGGATAAGTGGCAATGTTTCTTTACTGTAATGAATTTTTAAGCATTTAAATGTCGTTGTATGCTCCAATCACACTTTCATCACCATCTCATTCTAAAAATTTCTTTCCCACGTCCCCCAGAAGAACCTCACATCCCCAAAGAGGTAGTGTTACTTCCCCCTTCCCAGGTCCAACTACAAAGGAAGCTGAAATTACAGACATGACATGACTTCTGTGTCATCCGGTCAATAGTTATGCCTCCGGGCTGGCATGAACTTTACTGTGATTTCCTTTCCAGAGGGCATTATGTATTGTGTCATGTACAGGTCACCCAAAAAACTGCTTCTCCCCTGTTTTCAGGCATACACTGGACAATGATATGTTTTGATTCCATCTGCTAGAGTAGATAATCGAGGGAAGTCCCTCCCCTTGTTAAAGGGAGGGACTAACGGACCCTGGCGGAGTTTGTCCCAGGCACTGCTCTAAGTGCTTATGTCATACTCAACCCAGCTGTGAGAGGGGAATTGACATGCCACTTCCTGGTGATGGAACTGGGGTACAAAGAATTAAATAATTCACCCCTGGTTACATACCTGATGAAGTAATAATTCATGTATGTTAATAATGTCTCATTTTAAAAATAAGAAGGGTTGGAAGTAACTCAGATTCAGGGACTACAAAAATCCAGTGAGCATTATACAGCATGGTATTTCTTTTAAATCACTGAAAGTATGTGTCAATTGCCTTAAAGCATTAAGAGTTTTAATTGGTTAATTATAAATTTCTGAAAAGAGAACAAAGTATGAAACATTTCTCAAACAGTTGCACAAAAAAATCTTTTAAAACCAAATGACTGAGTTTTAATTTACATGCAGTAAACAAACCTTTAGTAAGAGAACAGCTCCCTGAGTGATGAGTCTCCGCTATAAGCCAGGAAAAGAACAATTGTTGTACCTTCCTTCCTGGAAGTGGCCCACCTCCCAGCTCAGACAACTCTTTTCCATCGCTATGGAAAGGCTAGAGTCAAATTTTCATGTATCATTTCACACCATGTATGCTTTTTTTGGTCTGTATTCCTGAACTCAGAATAAAGACTTTGAGATTTATCCATGTTGCTTCATATTATATCAATAGTCTGCTTTTATTGTAAAGTAATATTGCATTGCATGGATCATATTTATTCATGTTTCGTACTCAGGAACCCATGGAATTGGATCCCCAATACCCCAATAAAAGTACAGGTTTACATACTTATAGATTCTTTGAGAGAAGTACAAACCTAAGATGTGATTCAGTTAGCAATTCTCTTGGCCTTGGGACATGGAATGGGAAGACATAGCTGCCTAGAAATTTCATCATGTTGAACATTTTGTTGAATATTTAATGTAGATTGCTTCATCTAAGCACCACAAAGTATTTTGGGGAATGCAGAGTTTTGTGTGTGTGTGTGTGTGTGTGTGTGTGTGTGTGTGTGTGTGTGTGTACTGCATTAAATATAATAGAGAAGCACAAGAAATTTAATCTCTCTATAGATGAATCAAGCACAGGTGTGGGAAAACATGTTAATCTAGCTTCAGTTTGTAAGCTTTGTAGTCAGTGCTCTGTTAAATACAATTATAAACATGAAGGAGTAGATGTTAAGTTTGATTTCTGTTGACCTGGTAATTGTACAAAACTCACAAGCATAAAATGTTTTTGTGTTGTACTGAATCTGTATCTTATTCCCACAATTGTCATTTTAACCAGCCTCAGTCACCACTGCAATAATCTTGTCTTCCCTATTACACACTAATCAGTTAGGGGTTCTTTAAGTGCCTTTGTTCGGATTCATTTTCTTATTTCACTTGATGAACAGCCATCTGCAGCTTCTCCTTGGTCTTCATCCATCTGCATAGCTATGCCACTATCACACCCAGCATTCTATACATATTTTTACTCTGACAAGCTGACTGCAGATTAGGGAGGTACTTATTATTATTATCCCTGATTAAGAGAGAGGCCAGATTGAGAGCACAGGGCTCTGAGGTCCCGTCTCTTCTATATATTGTCTGCTCACATAATTATATTTCTAGTAACAATATTACAGTATGCACTAGAACAATCATGTGGCTGTTATTTGCTGAGTACCACTTCTAAATTCTGTGTTGTATAAAACGATGTATGAGAAAAAACAGTGCTAACCTTGAACACATTCAATGTTATTATTTCAAGAAGAAATCTCATCAGTCTGACAGAACGGAGCCATTAAGGTAGGTATGGTGTCTTGGGCTGCATTTACATGCTCTGCAATCCATACAAAGGTTTTTACTGTGTATGTCAATTCTGTACTTTACATAGTGAGAAGTGTCTAAAGTTGCCACATTAAACTGATGCATTAGAAGAGAAACATCTTCTTTTAAATTCAGAATGTGAGCGCCTTTTTTAATGAGACATCTTGACAGATGACAAGTTGACAATTAGTGCAGGGAACTTTCCTTGTCATTGGCTGAGGCTAGTTCCACTGGAAGATGTGAGAGGGAGAATGTGGTCCAGTATGTCAAGATAAAAGTCCACTTATGAATTGCCTAGTATATACAAAGGATCATGCCACGTGATGGTAATACTGTTGCATGCAAAATCAACGTAGCTCTCTACCTGTGGCAAGGCTGTGCTCTAGTGGCTATTGAATTACTTGTGATTAAGTTAGGGGAGTACAGGGTGCTGTGGAGCATGTAATAGGAAAACCTAGGGGAAGAAACATGCCTTCTATATTGGTCAGCTTGCTGTTGCAGTGACAGAAGTATCTGATAAAATCAATTCAAGAAGAAAGATTTACTCAACTGTCTATTGTATAAAAAAAAATGTCATTAAGCTTCTCTTATGGTGGGTTAACAACTTAAGTGTGCAGACCAAAAACTAGAGAAAAATTGGGGCTGCAGGCATAGTCAACAGTTTGGCCTTAGCCTTTCAAGGTCAGTGAGGACTCAGGACATAGGAGAACCTGCACTGAAATATCATGTACCTCAGTTGAGTCCCAAATTTTCTGATCAGGGAGTTTATGGGGCCACAGAGGAAAATGATTGACAATATAGAGTGTGCCTAAGGAGAGTCACATGGAGAGAAACATTCTCTCAGGCTTTCACAGAGAGCAAATTAGTCAAGCAATGGCTGGGACTCATCCACATAGCTGACACTGACAGAGGATCTACCAACTGCAGTACAGGGCTTCAGGGTAAGTCCTGAGGGGATTGGACTGACCTTGTCGTAGAAAGTTATGTTTCTTGTTATATAGCTCTTGCTTTATCTTGGTTTTGACCATCCAGCAGAGAAGTATAAAAAAGAGGTACAAAAAGTAAACCCATATTAATATGCTGAGCTGTAAAAGGCTCAAGTCAACAACTTCTGACATTTCCAGTTCTGAGGATAACCCACTACTATTATGGGCTACTGGATTATGTTGGATTATTTTGCTGAATTCATGCACCTACAATATTAAATGACAGTGGAATACTCATCTCTAACAAAATTTTAAAAGGCGATATAAATGTAGGACCATTTTGTATCCATATATAAAAAATAGGTAGGATAAATCTACAGCTATTTTCTCTTAATTAAATGAGAAGAAAGATTTTGTCTAATAGTGTTTGTGGACAGGATATCATGTCTACATCTTGTACTATGAATAACCACTATGAAGACAGAATATACAATGTACTAATTATTGAAACTATCCTACTAATTGGTTTTGAAACTGTCTCATTGCTGTTTGTTTCTCAATAAATTTAATAAAAAGTAAAAAATAAATAAAAATAAAAAAGAAGAAAGTTTTATTTTAGCACAGAGTTTCAGAGAATTTCAATCTTAAGAAACCTGGCTTCTTGTTTTTAGGATGTGGTGAATAAAACCATAATGACAAGGATCATGTGTTAGAACAAAATAAATCATAGCTAACAAGGGAAAAACGAGGCAGAGGCAGAGACAGAAGCAGAGGAACAGGGACAGGG
>PVKA01025942.1:0-32351 GCA_004027165.1 Ctenomys sociabilis
GGACTTCCCCGCCATTATCACAGTCATTCATCCTCAAGTCACTCCCTTCTTCATGAATTAACAAAGCCTGGGTTCAGGTCTTTGTTCTGGCTAGTCATCATTGTAACTGGACTTAGGACCCCTGGGCTCCCCACAACTACAAATATGCCTTAGTGTCTTTATTCTCACCATGGGCCACACTGAAGTAGTAGATTGGAATTAACTCATTAACATTCCAATAACTTTTCCACAATATTACAAATATAAACTTGGCCACAATGAGGACCAAAGAACTTTACAAATTCTAACACCAAATAATACTAATAGTAAGACCTATGGCAAATAGGAGTGAAGTAGAGATTTCTTTCGGCAAGTTAAAATATTGAAAGTACATAATATATTATATTATAAATATTATAATAATCATATATAATTTTTATATGTTTAAGTATTTTGCAAAAAATACTGTATGTCATGCTCCCAGTTGTCACTCCCTTCACCAGCCCTGGAGGTGCTCACGACCATGAACTTCATGCAAGTCTTTCAGGCCACATATGCATAATTTAGTAATAAAAAGGAACCATAAATATTCATGGGTAATTGATTTAAATGATACACTATATTGAGCCTTCTGTGACTTTCTTATTTTAGTCAATATTAACATTTTAAAATCCATTTGGGTTGATATACATAAATCTATTTAATTGAGTCAGTTGCTATGAGTAATTATATTCATTTCTCCATTCACCCACTGAATGGTAGGCGCATTGCTTCTAGATTCATGCTATTATTTACTTCAGTGAATAACACCTTTATATGCCTCTATAATCCAACAAAAGTTTCATCAAGGGCTATACTTAGACATGAAAATGCCTAGTATGTTCTCTAGAGTGGGCACATGTTCAATTTTCCTAGGTGCTACCAAATTGTATTTTTCCCATGTGCTTATAGAAACTTATAATTCCATAGGCAATATACAAAAGGTTTTATTTCTTACACCTTAGTCAACTATTGGTTTTTTCAGAATTTTTAATCTGAATATTATGGGTTCTTATATTCTGTTCCATTTGCATCTGTGATGACTGGCATGGTTAGACATTTCATTTTCTATTTAAATGACATTCAGCTTCCTTCTTTTGTGAATGCCTGTGAACACAATGACTGTTTCCTATGTTATATTCAGTCATAGAATGTATGTATCCATGTATATGCTGCATACTAAGTCTCTCTCTCCTGAGCATTGCTGTATCGTCTTCCAAGGTTAGCTTATTTTTTAATATTTATTTATTTATTTATTTATTTATTTATTTATTTGATATAGGGTCTCACTGCGCCGCTCAGACTCACAATGATCCTCCTGTCTCAGCCACCCCAGTGCTGGGATTACAGGCATGAACCATCATGCCTGGTTTTGGTAGTTGGCATGGCATGTTGGGGTTCCAGAGCCAGCACAACATGCAGTGCTGGGGACCGAACCTGGGTCTTTGTGCTTGACAGACAGCCACTTAGACCACTGAGTGAGCCCTAGCTTATATGTTAATCTTACTTCTGTTGCCATTCTCATTAAGAACTTTAACTCATTTATTTATTTGGTACAGGGTCCCACTAAACAGCTTGGTCTCATACTAATCCTCTTGTCCCAGCCTCCCCAGCACTGGGATTACAGGTGTGTGCCACCAAGCGCAGTTTCAGCATCCTGCATGGTATGCCTGGTTCCAGAACCAGCACAGCATGCAGTACCAGGGACCAAACCCGGGTTCTTGCTCTTACCAAGCAGGTACTTAGACTGTTGAGCTATTTCCCCAGTCCTAAGAACTTTAACTCATAATGTGATCAAAATTTATTAAAATTTTCATTTACAACTCCAGAATTTTAAAACCCTATCTGAGAAAACACTCTGTCTTTGGACAGAGGCTGGCTAACTCTTTGCTATAACCCATGTTCCTTCTGTGTGACACACACCCAGCCCACAGCATGGCATCTTCCGGTGCCCCACCCCTGCAGCTTGCCAGTGGACTGTGTATGTGACCAGGGTCCATCTAGGCCTACTCCCTGGAAGCTCTTGCGTGATCTCCTCTTGTTCTTTTTGTCCCTTCGTTAACAAAGTAAGTACAGAAAATCCATAAATGAACTCCAGATCCCGGGGTAAGTTGGAGCCACTAGGTAAGAAGAGTTTGGCTCCTGGAATAACTTGAAGAAAGCTGCCCAGTGAACACCCAGCTGAACTGCAGCATGAGACGGAAACCCTGGTGAAGTATAGTGGGTCTCACACCTCAGGCTCCATTGGGAATCACAGCAGGACCCAACCTGAATGAACAAGGGCAACCTCAGCACACAGAGCTTCTTCTATATATGCTGTTATTTTTTTTTTTTGGCAAAACTGGGGATTGAACTCAGGCCCTTGTGCTTGCCAGGCAAGCACTTATTCTACTGAGCTATCTCCTGAGCCCCATACATATGCTTCTAAGATTGCACTATCTTCCTTTTTTATATTTACAACTTTAAACCCCTAGGGATTTATTTTGCATAAACTGCATAAGTGAAGAATCCAGTTCTTTTTCTGACAAACTAATTGCATCAACCCCATATTAAATATTCATTAAATATTTATCATCCATCATACAACAAGTTCCTAATTTATCTGTTTCTAGATTATTTACCTCATTATATTATTTATAAGATGTTTGAGAAATTGAAAAACATTAAATTTATTTTTAAATAATATATTCATTACATTCTTCAGATAGTATGCTCAATTTTATTTTTATCAAGTTTCAGATGCTTTTTCATATCTTTAGTTATAAATTAACAAACCCAATCACCAATCTGAGAATACAAAAAGAAAAAGGTCAAGTTTAATAGTGAATTGATCCAAAAGAAAACAATTATTAAAGACTAGCTCAAATCATAAGAAACTGCCTTCTGCTACAGCAACCACTGAAGAAGAGTAGCCACGCCCTCCAATATCCCATGGCTGTGGGCCTCAACATGGGTCACAGGGTGACTAAGAATGTAAGCAAACCAAGGCACAGCCGCTGTCAAGGACAAACACACCAACACACAAACACACAAACACACAAACACACCATCTCACCAAAAACACCAAGTTCATGCGGGACATGATCCAGGAGGTGTGCAGCTTCGCCCCCTATGAGCACCATGCCATGGAGATGCTCAAGGTCTCCAGGGACAAGTGCGCCCTCAAGTTCATCAAGAAAAGAGTGGGGATGCACATCACGCCAAGAGGAAGGGCCGCCATGAGGAAGGCAGCTGCCAAGAAGGACTGAGTCCCTCTGAAATAAAGCTTTGCAGAAAGTTTAAAAAAACAATGTGGAACTACGGCAAAGATTAAGAGATGTTATGAGGAAAACTATAGGAAAGGCATTTTAAGGGAGGCGTTCTGGCTTCCTTCCTCCCACAGCACTGCATCCAGCTGCCCCATAGGCGATATCCAGGGAGCAGAGCTGTCAGTGACAAAAGGCACAACTTGAACAATCAGCCACTTTGCAGAGGTGCTGCCTGAACAATTTCCCACTAAGGGGGATGCTGCATTTAGGATCCAACTGAGATGACTGTAGAAGCTTGAAGAGTGAGGGAACGCCTAAACTGTGTCCAAACTGTGAAAGAGAGTCACTGAGGCCACAGTGAGGCATGCCTGCAATTCCAGCACGTGGGAGGCTGAGGAAGGAGGATTGCCACAAGGATTATGTAGTGAGTTCAGGGTCAGACTAAACTACCTAGTGAGACCCTGTCTCAGAGAGAGAAGGAAGGAAAAAGACAGAGAGAGAATCACCACTCACAAGAATCATTTGAGCTTTGTTCCATCAATTCTGAATTTCAGGACTTCCTTGTTCTCCTTCCCAGTATCCTTCCAGTAAGCCTCCAGCTTGCATACTGTCTTTCTTGTAATGCTTCTAAGTAAAGCCATCACCTGGGTGAATTTAACACCTCAGGACCCCAGGACAACCTCACACTAAATTTGGTCGTCAAATACCCAGAGGCTCCTATTATAACCTTTATTTGCTCAGAGAAGCATGCATGCTCAGGAAACTGCCCTGGGTCATGGTCCAAGGGTGAACTGGCCACAGAGAAGGCTGGGGTGTCCACTGCCTTGGACTTAGTTTTCTATCTGCAGTCAGGAAAACAAAAGTGTCTCCAAGTTCCAAGGACACAGAATGCCAGAAGAATGAGGACTTCCTCTAAGTCCTTATCATGAAAGAGCAGGATATTGGAAAATGTTCTTAGAAGCAAGAGCCTGCATTCTCAGCTAGGATAAAGAAAAAATGACATATTCATGCATTGCTGAAGGAAGTGTAAGTTCCCCTTCTAAAAAAGTCCAGTGGTATCTATTTTAAAATTGCAGATGCTTTCTCTCCCAGCATATACTTGAGAGAACTCAGTATATAAAAATTTATATAAAGATATTTTATGCATAATGTTGGAAATATCTTCAATATTCATCAATATGGGATTGGTTGAAGTACCCTGACCCCAGTACTATGAAATAGCTACTAAGAACAAAGAGATGTGTTTGTGTTTTTTGAAGGAATGTTCATACAACATTAAGTGAAAAGTGGTAGTGGAAAAACACAAGTTACAGAAGTATTGTCTTATTGTTTTCATTTAAAAATATACATTTCAGGGCTGGCCAAATAGCTCAGCTGATTAAAGCCCCTACAGGCAGGCGCAGGGGCTAGGGGTTCAATCCTGTGCCTGCTGTGCCAGCCCTGCTCCCAGGGAATGCTGAGACTGAAATTGAGACTTGGCGGGGTGGTGCCTGCCTGTATTCCCAGCTCTTGGAAGGCTGTATATGGGCAGATCACTATGAGTCAGATCTAATAGTGAGACCCTGAACACCCTGTAGACCTTTCCATAAAACACAAAAAAAATAAAATAAAAAATAAAAAATGCATTTCATATGTATTAATACACATTTGTGTATAAATAACAAAGGAAATATGCCAATGTGTAAAAACTCTGAAACAGCACACTCCATACAAAGTCCATTAGCATTGGCTAGTGTAAAGGGAAGGCATCATAAGAAGACAGAAAAAATCGTTAAATGTTCTATAACTTCCTTGTTTTGTTTGACTACAGTACTTCTATCAACATCATCTTTAAATTGAGCTACATCATTTATTGAGTCATCCCTTAATGCATCCCAAGAACACTGCACTGGGTCAAACTATGTTTAGCAATGCCTGACTTGTACCAGGCACCATGATACGTCCTACGCATGGACCACACACATCAGATAAGTAGAATATACAAACAAATTATGACTACAGCTAGGAAAGAAAAGTATGGGATATTGTTAATAAAAAGGTTTGAGGGTGAGTATGGGGGTTGTTTGTGCTATGTGAAGCAACTCTCAAGAGAACACAAGAGGGCCAGCCAAATAGTTCAGCAGATTAAAGTGCCTGCAAGCAGGTGCCAGGGCTAGGGGTTCAATCCCTGGGCCTACCATGATGGCCCCGCCCCCAGGGCATGCTGAGATGATAACTGACTTTCTGTTTTGTTTTGTTTTGTTTTGTTTGGTGGAACTGGGGATTGAACTCAGACCCTTGCTTTTGCCAGGGAAGTGCTTATTCCACCAAGCCATCTCCCCAGCCATGAGATGACAACTGAGAATGCATGGTAGTGCATGCCTGTAATCTCAGCTCTTGGGAGGCTGTAAACAGGTGGATCACTATGAGTCTGATCTAGTAGTGAGCCCCTGAATACCCTGTAGACTCTTCCCTAAAAAGAGGGAGAGGAGAGAGAGAGAGAGAGACAGAGAGAGAGAGAGAAAACAAATAAGCTGAAACCCAATGGTTGTGAAATATATCCTTACAGAAACATGACATGGACAGACATTCCACTCAGCTCCACAGGCAGTTGTGTAGAGCAGTACCTGCCAGCAAGCTTGGTAGGGGCAAGGGACTATGGGAAAGCCAGAGTGTTTGAGCCCATAGAGCAAGGGAAAGTAAGATAGGGTCAGAAACAAAGATAGAGATCACAGAGCCATGTCTTCCATAGAAAGGAGTGTGAATTTCATTGTAAAACACAGGGAAAAAAAAATTTAATCCACGGGGATTCCAGGAAGGAATTTTTTATTTAGCAAACAGAGTGGTAGAGATGGGGGCATGCCCATTAGCTCAGTTGTTTAAGTGCCTACTTAAGCAAAGTATTCAGGCTCAGGATACTGTGGTTCGATCCCCAGCTCCTCATGTCTTACCAGACTTGCCCTTCAGGCCTCCTGAGCTAGCAAAAAAAAAAAAAAAAAAAAATCCATCTCAGAGTGGTAGAGACGTTGAAATCATTAACTGTGCTGTATTCTAAAGGATCCCAGAGAGGAAAGTGACTTTCCTAGGAAAAGCTGCAGGGCTCCTCAAGAGGCTGGACATTGACACAGGGTTGAAAAGGTAACACAGGATTCACCAGAGGTCAAGAGCCAAGAAGAAAATCATGAGCACGTGGCAGAGTGGACCAAGACATGAACAATGAAAGAAAACTTTATTATGCATGCAGGGAAATTATCTGAATTTCCATGTAGCTCAAGAAAACAGAGATAAGCATGGGGAAGTAGGCAGTGCACAAAGTGTGGGGCCATTCTTATGGCATCCTTCTCTTTGGAATATGTCCTATCAGACCCAAGATTTTCAAACACAGCAATGCATAAGAATAATTTTCAATAACTATTAGCTACGTTACAATGTATCACTCCAATGCACCTCTAGCTGTGCTATAAAAGAAGATAACTGTAATCATAAAAGCTCAATTTGATTCACTATCATATAAGAAATGTATGTTTATCTCTGTGGAAAAACCACCAAATAGTTTTTAAAAGTATTTGTACCATTTTTAACTCCCATCAGAAAAATATAAGGATTTTATTGGCTGTACGCCTTCTCTAGTACCTGGCACTGTCATCTTTCACAGCTTCATAGTGTGTGGAAGTATCTCATGGCTAGCAATGCTAAGCATTGCTTTTGTTTATTGTCCCACAAGTTAGCATTTTTTACAGTGCCTGTTCGTGACGTTTGCCCATGTTTAACTACAATTTTTATCTCTTTATTGTTGATGTGCAGGAGTTCATGATACAAGCAAGATTCTTTTGTTTCTCTTCCAGTTTAATTTTTGACAGAAAGATGAACCTTGACAGAAAATAAAGAAGCAGAAGCAAAAGAAAACACTTCAACCATCTGGTATGTCAACCAAGTTGCTCAGTGAATTTCATGTGTTACTTAACTTTGTCCTCTAAACTATCCTTGTCAATAATCCTATTGAATAAATGAGGAAACAATCTCAGAGAGATAGGGTTAAAGTCACCTAGCCAGGGAATGACAGAATCTAGCTGTAATTCATACCCTGCAATCCATACCTTGACCTGTTCAGAATTAAGAACCTTCCACTCAGATGGGCCTCTGTTCCCTCAAGATATTGGAGTTAATAGGGTTCATGTGACTTCTCTGACCCCTCCCTAAAGAAAGCCAGTTATTCCCTAGTTCTGGCTTTCACTGGAGGGCATTAATCTGCTAATGGCCCTTTCACCCGAAGCTCATGTCCAACGTCTTCCACCAAGGGACCACTTCTGCGTGAGTACTGACTTCCAAGGAACTGTGGATCAGTGCCTGCTACTCCATCTGATAATTCTCTGCTCCACAAAGCTTGTTCAACTCTGGAAGATAAACCAGCCCCTGCCTTGGCATAAACAGTAATACATGTCTGACAGTCTCATCCCAGGAGGGATCAGCAGCTCTGCTCAAAGGTGTGAGCCTCCTAGTGCCACGTGGGAACTGGAAGGACAAGGCTTCAGCACTGTGATGTCACACACACAGAAATTCTGAGAGGAGAAGCTAATCTGGTCTCCTCCTGTCACAGACAGGCAACCAATGACAAAATCGTTTTCCTAACACAGAGATTCAACAATGTCATCCCTATGCCACTGTCAGCTACAAGATACCAACAACCACAATAACAACACAGGCTTGTATCAGATGCAACCTGCAACCAGCTATAGGCTGTACCATTCTTTCGTTTACCTTAAGAAAAAAATCTGCCAATTAAAATATGACACAAGACATACAAATTATTAAGATTAGCACCTTGTTCTTTGAAATTTTTGTCTATTTTGAAGAATTTAACAACATATTGCCATCACTTGAAATGCTTAGTGTTTGACAGACAATCTTTTTATACATGTAATAATAATGAAAGGTAGGGCCCAGAAAGATAGCTCAGTACAATAAGTGCTTGGCTGGCAAGCAAAGGGTCATGAGTTCAATCCCCAACACAAAAAAAAAGAAAAATTAATAATGAAATGTATTATAAATCATTTCTTATCAATAACTCCTTGGTGTCCATAAGTACTTTGTTTTGCTTCCAAGAAACAAACTTTTTCCCATCAATGAATATTTGCTTCAAATATTAATTTCAAGCCTACCTCCTACTGCTGTTTCCATTCCTTCAGTAGCCTTATGATCCAATAGCAATCATGAGGTATTTTTCTAATAATTTTTTTTGGTGTTTTGTGTAGGGTCTCACTATGTAGCTGGGACTTGCAGTGATCCTCCTGTTTTCAAGCCTCCAGCTCTGAGATTACAGATGTGTGCCCCCATACCTGGACTCAGTCTCCATCTCAGCACACCCAGGGGAAGGGACTGTTGCAGCATGTGGTGCCAGGAACTTTTTCAATATATTTTAAATAAGAACTCAGGTCAATAGCCATAGTATAAACAATATGTATCACATCATTGAAGCTCTGCCTGAGTTCACATGTATGCAGGCAGTGAATGACTCCTCTGTTGCCTGCTTGGCAGAGGACATAATATTCCACCCACAGCATGTTACTTTTTTTTTTTTTTTTTTCCTTTTTTTTTTTTTTTTTTTTTTTTTTTTTTTTTTTTTTTTTTTTTTTTTTTTTTTTTTTTGGCAGAACCAGGGATTGAACTCAGACCCTTGTGCTTGCCAGGGAAGTACTTATTCCACTGAGCCATCTCCCTGGCCTTAGCATGTTACTTTTGACACTTATTCTATAGAAGAAGGCAAAGGTGCATGGTAACCAACGGTGCACGCTTGCTAGTCTGTCTCATCCTACTAGGAGCACTCTTCACTTCCTCGGTACAGGACCCTGCCCCTGGAACATGTGAAGCATGCAATACAATGTGGTAGTACAATTGGTACTAGGGAATCATCTTCGGAATATACTACTCTTTTGGATTAGAAGAGTCCCATGAGAGTAGGTAAAGAGGCAAAAAGCCATGTCTGCAGGAAACAGTATGGATTAATGATGTTGCGTTCAAAAATGAGCCCAGGGGAGATAGTGGAGACCTTTTCTCATGACATGAATGCGGGAGCTGGGAATACCCTTTTGAAACTTGTACCTGTTGGTTCTAAAATCCAAATCAAGACACAGGACAGACAGTTGCTGGTAAAGCCTCCTGGTGAGTCGAGGTAGAGCTGGGACCAAAAGGAAAGCTCTCAGGTCAACTGTTCCATCTACTCACTGCATTCTTTCAAATTCAAGGCAAGCATTGCAGCAGATGGGCTCCTATAAGTAGAATAAAAATTATAAAAAGACCATTTTCTCTTGGAAGACTTTTTCTTTGGCCAGGAATTTACTTGCTACATTTAGGAACAAGACAAGTGAATCAGACAAAGTTAAAATTGACTTTGAGCTGTATGCATAAAGAAAGTGCTGATGGGCTCTCTCAGGACAAATTTACTGACTAACAACTATAAAAATCCTGCCAGAAATCAGTCATTTTGAAAGATGGGCAATGAATATAAATCAAAAAATGGAATATGGAGACTGGGGTCAGCACCAAATCCAATCAAAACTGGCAAGCAGCAGCCAGAATTTACCCCAAAATATTACAAAGCTTCCCAATCACTAAAGTTCTAATAAATTCAGGGTGAGAGGATGGCAGAACCCTAGATATAAAAGAAGATTAAATGTGCTGGACCTGGGGCTGAGGAGATAGCTCAGTGGTCTAATTGCCTGCCTGGCAAGTGCAAGGACTGAGTTCAATCCTTGGTACCTCATGCCATGCTGGCCACCAAAACTGAGCATGGTGGCACACTCCTGTAATCCCAGCACAGGAGAGGCTGAAACAGGAGAATCACCGTGACGCTGAGCTGTGTAGCAAGACCCTGTGTCAAATTAATAAATAAGTCCATAAATGTGTGTGTGTGTGTGTGTGTGTGTGTGTGTGTGTGTGTGTGTACTAGTTCTAATTAGGCCTTACTAGCTCATGAAACTATTGGAAAAATCAAACTGAAAACTGAAGGGGTCTACCCATCACTAGCTTTCGGGTTGACTGCTACAACTGTGTTGTAAGTGTTGCCACCCAAAATAAGGTTAATTCAGAAGGCACCATTGGTGCTGCATCCCCTCCAAAGCCCTGAGGTGAAAAGTGGTGGTTAGTCAAACCCAGAAACCACTGCAAACCTTGTTTTGGCCCAGATCACACATCTGATGGCAGAGAAGAGTCTCTGCCTGGCTTCCCCTGCTGTCTGATGCAAGTGCACACATAAATCATGTCTGGACCCACAATGGCTGACAAGTAAAGGAAATATTGATTTCAGTCTTCTAAGCCCAGCAGCCCAGGGAAGGGTGTAGAGAGGATTCCACGTCACTACAGGTTAGCAAACCCATCTAAAAGGACAACCAAGCTTTTTCCAAAGCTTACACTTTCCCACAAACTGCCCTAACTTACAAAAGACACATAAGAAAACAAGAAATAAAAAAAATGTTTACTATAGGATGCTAAACAAAAGCATATGCATGTTACTTTTCAAAAGAATGAAAAGGAGGAGCCAGGGAAATGGCTGAGTAGAATAAGCACTTCCCTGGCAAGCACAAGGGTCTGAGTTCAATTCCCATTTCCACCAAAAAAAAAAAAAAAAAAAGAAAAAGAGTAATTAGTTTGTACCTTACTTTTCTATTTATTTATTTAGGGGTATTTTTAGGGAAGGGTTTACAGAGCGTTCAGGGTCTCACTACTAGACTGGACTCATAGTGATCCACCTGTTTACAGCCTCCCAAGAGCTGGGATTACAGGTACGCACCACCATGCCCAGTCTCAATTGCTGTCTCAGCATGCCCTGGGTGTGGGCCCAGCATGGCAGACCTGAGGATCAAATCCACAGCCCTTGTGCCTGCTTGCAGGTGCTTTAATTCGCTGAACTATTTGGCTGACCCTACTTTTCTAACAGTGGGGATACATATTACCACAAAAATTGACGCATACCCAAGTTAACGGAAAAGAGCTTTTCATGTGGGATGATTTGCCATTGTCTGTATAACTATGTGTTCAGAAGGTGACAATTTCTCAATCCATGTACATGGATGGGGGAAAACTTCAAATCTTATAATCTTATACTAACAATGAACTTGTTTAGCATCTGTCTCAGTTACCTTTCTCTCATTTCTGGGACAAAATACCCAACACCCAAACTTAAGGAAGGAAAGACTTATCTCTGTCACAGCCAGTGGAAGTTTCAGTCCATCTTCAGCTGGCTCCAAGGCATAGTGGCACAGGGCAGAGGGCAGAGTTCATGGCAGTGGAAAACAGCAAGAGCAAAGGGGAGGAGCAGCAGCAACGATGGCAGCAGAGGACAAGTCCGTCTCCCTTCGGTTGCATTCAGGCTCTGTGCCCCAGACTGGGGGTAGCACTCACACCAATAACTCCAGAAGCACTCACACCCAGCACTGGATCATGAATTAATCGCAAGTCTAAAACTCTGCCCTATAACTGCATGAGGATTTGAGGGGACAACTAGACACAAACCATAACGGCACCAAAGTTTGTGGAGCGATTTTATGTGCCCTGCCAGATTTGAACTTCATGACAATCTTACAAGGGTTAAGACGGCACACTCGCCTATGCCAAGTCACAGGGGACATGAAGACAGCTAAGTGTAGAAACCCACTTGGCACTGTGCTAATGTCTGACCCTCTGGAACCTCAGCACAGCCCTTCTATTTCCACAGCTGTGTAACTTTGGCCCTAGCAATCATCTCCTTCCTGGAGCATGGGTGCTGGCAAATTTATTTACCCAGTAGGATTTCTGTAAGGACCATCCACATCGATGCATTAACAAAACATCCATCCCATGCTGCATGCCAAATGGAACTCAATTATGTCTATGAAGAATAACCCTTGGATAAAACTGAAAGAGCTGAACAAGTGCACACAATTAGCATGCACCCTTTTCTTTGTCTCTTTCTAACAAATGTCAAGTGTAAGGAAAATTTGACTTAGTATTCCAATTTATTTCTTATAAACTAAAATTAGAGAAAAAGAGAGCAGTTCCTGCCTTGGAAAGATTGAAGCTATAATGGAAAAGATTAAAACTTGAGCAAATTGGTGTTTTCTGTCCCTCTTTCCTCTCAACCTTCCCAGGGCTAATGGTGGGTTTCATGCAATGTAGCCTTTCACGAAATACTGCTATATATGTATGACCAATATATGCATACAATGACTACTTCGTAAGAGTCAGACAGTCTCTAGCAAAACAATGCAACATCTGGAGGGCAAAGAAGCATGGAGAGCAATTAGTTTTATCTTGAATAACAATTTTTGCTGATTGGAAAACCTAGTTCTCAGTGCACAGTCCACAAACCAGCAGTATTAGCATCACCTGGAGATTTACTAGGAAAACAGAAAAATAGTACCCAAGTGTATGGAATTCTTGATAATCATACAATAAACTCATGAGTGCTTTACATACACCAATATCATAGATGTCATTAAACCACATAGATATGACTTTCTTCATGGTAAAACGGTGATGGGTTGCAATAGAATTCAGACACAGAAAGTAAACCAGAGGTTATCAGGGGAGAATGAGTGGTTATTGCTTGTTCATTATAAAGTTTCTACTTAGGTTAATGAAAAGATTTTAGAAAGAGCAGGAATAAACAACTCCATAAAAGTAATTTGTGTCACTGAGCTGCATACTGCAAAATGGTCTAAAGTGAATATTTATGTTGATAGTTTACCATGATTAATTAATTTTAAAAGTAGAGAAGATTTCTTTGGATGAGGGGCATTTGGTTTATGGTGGAGTTAGGCTGGGATCCATAAGTCAGTACTGCATCCAACAGAGCTCAAATTTTGCTGTTTGGGGCCAGGGAGATGGCTCAGTGGAATAAGCGCTTCCCTGGCAAACGCAAGGGCCTGAGTTCAATCCCTGGTTCTGCCAAAAAAAAAAAAAAAATTCTGCTGTCTACCCATTCCTGCAAGGTTCCAATGGACAACAGACGTAAAAAGGACAATCAATGCAAAGCAGTATCTATTATAGCATCATTAGATTGGATTAACATTCACAGACAAAATTAAAATGTCATGTGTTCTAAGGGAAGTGAAAGGTGACAACCTGGAAAAGAACCAGGCAACTGAAGACTGGTGGGGTCTGTGCCAACACTGGGAAAGAGGGAAAGCCAGGACCTGGCAAAGAGACACTCCACAGGCAGCCAAGGCAATAAAATTAAGGATGCACACATGTGCCTGTGCTTAGAAGAGACTAGAAAGTTACATGAGGGGACAATTTCATAACAGGACTTTTTAGTTGTGATAGGGATTACTAATGTTTTGACGGTGATAAATCCCGACACATAAACACTGCTAGGAAGATTATTCACCCTTCAGCAGGTGAGAGACTAGTTACAGCACAATGGCCAGGTTGTGGCACACGCCATTTATCTTGCCTCCTGAATGCCAGTCCCTTGTTCACTACCATTTTGAGGCAAGTGCCTTGACAACGATTCCTTTCTATTGCAACTTATTTCCGAGACTCTCTTTCCTCTCTGTACTTCTGTTTCTTACAAGATACAATGACTCTGTATAGTGCGCTAATGGATTTTAAAAGTAGATCCTTCTCTCTTTACTTTTGTCCCATAGCCAACCACTTATTGAGTCCTTTGAAGTCCAGCAGCAGTTGTGGCTGAAGATTAAAGAGACAGAATAAACAATTAGCAAATATACGGATCTGGGCTCCAAGCATTCTTTCTTCCGAGTTATAATCATGTGTTGATTGAAGCGAGAGCTTATGAGTCAATTATTTGTTGGCTGAACAAAATCACTGTTATGAAATTCTGAAATCACAGTTGAAGCATGTACAGAAATTCAAACACAACATCATTTACTCCAGAGACAAGTGATATTTCTGAGACAATCACTTTTTATCAGCCAGATCTCCATCTTTCTCAACAATGCAAATGCAGTGTATGCTTAGGAGTAAGCACCTATCCTGGCTCCTTACCTAGAGCCTCATCCACATGTGAATCTTCTGTACTAAAACTAAGAAAGCCCAGGCTAATTGGGACAAGTTACAAGTGTAACCCTCCCATGTACTGGACACATGAAGAAGTACAAAGAGAAGCAAACATCCCACTGTTGTCCAAGGCATTATAGCAGTGACAGAAGTAGCTTTAATATCAATGTACCTTTAACTGCATTCCATTGTAAGGTTTTGGGGGTCTCCTCCCCCAAAGGTACCCATCTGCCTCAGCAAGAATGTAAGGGCACGTGTGCAATCAGGGCTTTAAAAGTAGAGAGGTAAGAAAAAAGAAAATGCATTTGTTATTCATTTTTTTTTAACACTAAAATAGAATTTTCAAGATCACTTTTTGAAAGTCACACTTTTCCAAGATATATGGTGTATGTTTCTTAAGCTCGAATTAACATATCAAGAACAAGTCCTGGTGCTTGGAACACTGAGTTTTTTCTAATTATGTGCACATATGCACATACACACACACACACACACACACACATCTAAGAATGCTTAGGGCAAGACATGGTGGCATATCCATTTGAGAGGCAGGAGAGTGACCAGCCTTTCTGACCTAATGCAGAAAGGTGAGCCCAGATCGAAAAGCACTCAGACCCCCTTAGGCAAAGGTTTCTACCTTTAGGATTTCATCGTAGAGGACTGGATAGTAGGGCTCTTCTGGAAGTCCTTGGCATCTTGGTCATACCCTCTCCAGTCCCAACATGAGCCAGCCACACAAGCTAGACTGGTGAGTGATCAGCCACAGAAACAGCCGAAATCAGAACTTCTGAGCCTCCCTCATCCCTACCTCTCTAATGGGCCTTCAAGACTTCATTTCTGAAGGAGAGTAGAAGGTGACTTAACTCTGAGCCATGACTTCACAGGGTCACATCTTCCATGACTATGTACTTGACACAATTCTGGAGGCTGGGAAGTCTAAGGCTAAGGTGTAACTGATTTGGTTCCCAGAGCAGGCTCTTTTCCTTGCTCTCGTGTGTGTGTGTGTGTGTGTGTGTGTGTGTGTGTGTGTGTGTGTGTGCACGCACGCACGCATGCACATGTGCATTTGCTTCCCTCTCCCTACATCTGCCTCTCTCTATATTTCTAGCTCCTTCCCTCTTCCCCAACTCCTTCTCTCTTTAGCTGTCTCCTCCTCCTTTTAAGGCCACCAACTCTATGATATTACCTTCTCATTTACCTTTTCAGCCTGAAAGTCTTACCGCTGATACATACACTGGTGCTTCAGGCTGAAATTTTGGAAAACAAATCATGTATTTATTCATTCTTTTCAAGGTTGTCTTATTGTACCTCTTTTCTTCTCCCCTCTCTCCTGTCTCTCTTGTTGTGGAACTGAACAGCCTCTGCTGTGTGGAGCAGTCCTCCCAGCCTCTAGCCCCAGGCCCCAATGTTCTTTGTCCAAATCTACCGTTGTGTTCAGTAAAATTGAGTCCCCTTGTAGTCTTCATAGATAACAGAAATGCTCCTTGTATGGTCCAGACAAGAGCTTGGAGTATATATTAAGCGTGACACAGCCCACTTCACTATGGCCTCCATTCACTGGTCCTAGTTCTTTCTTCCATAACATGTTAGTTAGCGTTAATACACTAGCACATTCTCCTAAAATCTTAAAATCTCAATGACTTTCAGCAATAAGTAGACCTTTGTGGTCTCCCTGCATCATCTGGACAGAGCATAGTAGCTTCCAGAACAGCAGGTAGACTTGTCCTATGTCTCCATTCCTATAAGGCACCAACCTAGTTTCTCTTCTAGACAGTATCCTATCAAACATCTAAATTCACTGATCACCTCTCTCTAAACAGACAAAGAATAGAGAACTTGGGGTAAGCCTTTATTTACCTAAGAGTTGGCTCTATCTACTGGAGATAATTAAGGGTGGTAGAAAGAGCATGGGCGTTAGGATCAGATGCTTTGTGTGAGTGTCCTAAGCTTCAGTTCTCTTCCAAGTTGATTTCTCAGAATTTTTATTTCTGGAATGTAAAACGCAACTGTAACACCATCTCTCCCTAGTGATGTGGTGGGCATTGTATTAACTTCAGCTGGTCCTTACCTCTCCCAATCACTGGTGCAGATCAAGCCCTCCAAAACTGGTATAGTTTTCTCGGTGTCTGTGTTTACTGTCCATAGCAAGCCCTTTTGGCTTTCAGTAATAACATCCCTTTTTTGGAAGAACTGATTATCTTTCTGCTTCACCGCCAGGTGGCAGCATCGGAGACTGCCGGGCGTCCTTCCAGCAGCTACAGCAATAATAGGAAAACGGCGCAGTATTAAAACACAGCAAGTAAATGATAATGGGCTTCCAAACCAGAGCTTAAACATAATAAATATTTTCTCATAAAGAAGCAACTGCCAGGAGTGTTTGATTGGCTTTATAGCTGTGTACTGCCTGATAAAATGACTCTGCTGCCTGCTGATTTCTAAACACAGTTCTCAGCTAGGAGGAAAGAAATGATTTATAAGAAATAAAAAGCAATGGAAGAAGTAAACAAGAAATTGCCTTGGGGCTAAAATATTAAAATAAAATACAGTTAATTTTAAGCTGTAGCCTATACAAAGAAAAAAATGAAAATCAGAACTCAAATCACACATGTTTGGGAATCAACATAAATAAAGCCAACTGTTAATACCTCTTTAATATCAAGTCAAGTGTGGAGCAGATTCTACTGTTTTTTTTTTTCTGTGCATTGAGTCAACAAGTACTTCCCAACAGTCTCCTATGTGGCACGCCTCAATTCCATGACATCTGGTACAATGTAGAAAGAGCTACAATAGTAGATTGTTCACAGGGCAATTTTAAGGCTTCTCCAGGAAGGTGGCATTTTAGTTGAGCCCAGAGGGGAAGGATCTCTCCTGATGAGTGGATAGTGGTCAGGCACAGGAAAGGGGTCCTTGGAAACGTGCTGAGTCGGGCAGAAAAAACTGCAGATGGTGAGAGCAAGTTCTCAAAAGTATGGACAGTTACATTGGAATAACAACCCTGGCAAAGATAGGAGAGAAAGGGAAGGGGCCAGAAAACTACAAAAAGATGTGTTTGTCAAAACCATGCGAACATTATGGGTAACAGGAATGAAATAAAAAAAATTGGACAGCAAGAATGAGATCTATTCAAAGGGACGCATGAGGGTTGGTGTGAGTAAGAAAGATGAGAGCCAGAGAGGCCAGTGGGAGGGTGTCTTCCTGACTTCATTGAGGAATCAGACTAACTTAAACAGTGAGGATAAAGGAGGTACAAGTGTGAGAGCCATACAGGAGCCTGGTGAGTTTCCTTTGTGGATGCAGGAGGGAGAGACAGAATTCAAAAGCAAGATGGCCATCTAGTTGAGGAAGGAAAGGAAGAATAAGATAAATAAGTGGGAAAGAAGACAAAGTGAGATCATTGGGAACATAGAGGTATGGGTAGGCGACGCTAAATGAGTTGATGGAACACTGGGCCTGACCAGGGTGAAGGGGTAGGTTGCAGCAAACGATGGGTCTCACTTGAAGAAATGAGCAGCCCTTGCCCCCAGCTCTAAGCCCTTGCAAGGCCCTGATACCTCTATTATTTAGCTGAAGCTCTCGTCCACACCACAGAGCCTATGTTAGCAATGTGGCTTGTGGTGAAAGGCCATGAGCCATGTGGTGTCCACACAGTCTTTCAGTGTTGGCCACTGAGCCACCAACAGTGTCTGCATGACTGACTGGTGCCCATTAGCACTGAGACCAAGGCTCAAGTGAGCTTGCCGGTTCCCAGTGCTCCATGAGCATTGCCTCCTGATGATTCTGACCTTCATCCCTTCACTATGGACGGTGCCCTTGCTCACCGGGGCTGCCGTAAGAGAACACCACAAGCTCAGGGCTTATAAGCACACATGTGCTTCTTGGCTGCAACATCATGAGCACAGCGCTATCCAACTTAGTGTCTGCTTCTCAGCTGTCTCCTTGCTTTACCCTCCATAATAGAACTTGGGTAAGGACACTTTCTGAAGTCTCTTTCATTAAGGCACTAATCCCACTCATAAGGGATCCATTCTGATGAATTTTTTCCTCCCAAAAGACACTCTCCAAATATAATCATCCCAGAGCTAGAACTTCAGCATCTGAATTTTGAGAGACACAACCATTTGGTCTGTACAACTGCAATGCATCATAATCATGAATAAATCAGATTTGCTGAGCTCTGAGTCCTTTTAGAAAATCACAGGACCTAAAGGTAGTCTTGGAGACCTCACAAAATATGCAGGTAGAAAAATGCAGTGCTAGCCACAAGCTGGAAGTCTGTTCAGTAACAATGACTCCAACTCATCCCATACTGGTATCTTAGCTGATAGATACAGTGTTTTATAATCCTCAAAACCTTATAATCCTTATAACCCATCTTATAAGGGTAATAACTTCTGTTTTATAAGTAAAAGACAAGGTCATACATGTGCCCCAACTCATAAATCTATCACTTGAGTATTAGGGTTCAAACCAGATTGCTAGACTTTCAGCAGATGGTTCCAGCATCAGGCATGCAATGAAATGGAAGGATCAAGGTTTTATATATTAACAGGATTTTGTTTTGTGGCCCTCCTTTTTTTTTTTTTTTTTTTTTTTTTTTTTTTTTTTTTTTTTTTTTTTTTTTTTTTTTTTTTTGTAGCCTAGGATCATTTAGCTACATCTAAGCCACAGGTAAGATATTCAGTGTTTTTTTGGCTCAAAGAAAAAATGGCTCTGTGGAAAGCAGCAAGAATAAAGAGCCAGACAGATGAGTAGTGGGGATCCACTGTTCTTTGGGTTCCTTGAGACAGTGGGAAGATTGCTTGGGATGAGGTAAGGACAAAAGAGAATGAAAAGATTTGGGGTCCTGCCTTTATCCTAGCCAACTACTGACACATTTGGGAAGCCCAAAAGCAACCAGAGCAGGGACGGGGGGCAATTAGACCACCCTGAGGCCAAGCTTGAAGGCAAGGGGGCAGAAGAAATGTCTGTGGTATCTGTAGACAGGTCCAAGGCAGCCTCAGGGACTGTCCACGCCCTCAGTATGTGATCAGCCTGCAAGATAAGCCTGAAAAGGGCATTTCCTCCCCAACAGACTGGGCCTGGGACCTCTGTGCTGTTTTTCCTCCCAGAAGGCCAAAGGGGAACTGAGTCATGATCGGGATGGGAGAGGACACAGGAGTAGAGGATGCACATTTGAAACTCAGGCAGGAAGTTGGCCTGGAGCAGCAACTACATGGGGCTCCGCGTCAGCAGTCCTCCCAGAGTGCGCAGTAACCCAGGCAGAGGACCATGCGGATGGCAGTGGTGTTTCTGCTTAGACTTAGTAGCACCTTGATGTCAAAACTGACCCCTCTTGTAAAAAAACCAAGGAAGTTACTTTTCTGGGGACCTGGGAGCACAACTTAGATTCTAACCAACTGCTCAGAGTCTGCCTGTGAGGAGCACAGTGGTCCCCCCAAGGCTTCAACAGAACATATCACAGGCACTGCGGGTGCCGCACACTGCAAATGCCTTTCTCGGCTGCACTGTGAAGCAGATGGCTCCGCTGTGGGTGATACCCCATGGGTAACAATCTTTATTTAGTCTGCCAGGTCCCCGGGTACACATTTCTGCTTCCTCCAAAGTGCCTGCAGGGACTCCTCTGGCAAAGCATCCAGGAAAAGCCTGCCACTTCTTGAGTTAGGCACGGGACATGGGTGCTTCAGAGAGCCCCAGGCACGGGCCAGGAGGCCTAGGCCCCAACCCTGCTCCACTGTGCTCAACACACAGTGTTGAGCCAAGATCTCTCAGCTTTGGCTTCCTGTCTTAAAATAGAGATGATCCTTTCTTCACTGCTTAGTCATGAGAGGAAGTGAGGGAGAAATGGGGTCAGGGTGTGTATGGCTGGAATCGGGAGTGGGGAGGATAAGTCCCCTGCCCTTACTCTTCCCCCTCTTTTCCTCCCCCACCACAGGTTCAGGGCTGAGAGTTGCTTCTGCACCTCACACCCCCCCCCATGAGGTCTCTCCAGCCTGCAGCTTTTCTTCACCCTGCTCTTGTTGTTTTTCACGCCACATAGATATAGAATAATTTTAGTGCTTTATCTATTGAAAACAGTGTGGCAAGGAGTAGTCTGCATAATGCTGACTATGCCAGCAGATAATAAAAACTAAGGAAAGACAGAAAGTCGTATGATAATCTACAACGTGCATCGACACACATGTATTCACACACACTTGCAAATACTCCCATCACCACGTGCATGTGCTACAGATTTTTCTAAACTTTAAGTGAGAGGATATATAGTTGCAAGTGCTTAGAACAAGACCAGTATATTGCTTTCTTACAGCTGCTGTTACAATGGCCAAGATTTGGTGGTTTAAAACTATAAAAAAAGGTCAGAACTGTAATTAACCTCTTTGGGTCAAAATGCGTGTATGATGGCTGCTGGCGAACAGTGGCTGTAAGTGCGTCTCTCCAATATTTAAGGCCAAAGCCCCTAATGCTTTCTTTCTGCCTCCTGCTCAAGTCACCTCCTCTGTGTGCATAAAGTCTCCTCCCACCTCTCTTCTAAAGATACATGTGGCTGCCTTTGGGACCCACCAGGATGATTTCTCCATCTCAAAATCCTTAATTTAAATGTATCTGCTAAGACCCCTTCTTTTCCAGATTATGGAAACATTCACAGGAACTAAACAGAACATAGACATAGACATCTTGAAGTCACTTTTCAACCAACTGAGTGCACAGTAAGTGTTCAAAACAATGTTACCTGCAGGTAGTCTCTAAATATCACACTGTACCCTATGAATTTATCCAACTAAAATAATGTTTCAATTAAATAAATAAATATAAACATAGAAATATATTTGTGTTACTAATTACAAATCCATGTGTCGCATTTTCCTTTTTTTTTTTTTTTTTGTCTTTTCTTGAGACAGGGTCTCACTATGCAGTTGAGGCTGGCCTTAAGCTCACTTTGTAGCTCAGGCTGGTCTCGAACTCACAACAATCCTCCTGCCTCAGCCTCCCGAGTGCTAGGATTACAGGTGTTGCATTTTTTAAAATAAAACATCATTTTTTATTAAATGTCACCTCATGGTACTGGTAACCTTCACTTACGCCACCAAGTTTTTTACATTTTGAAACTCTTTAAATCCAGATGAGATACAAAATTAAAGTGTGCATGTAATGGGGTAGCACATACATTTTCACCTCTAAAATCAGCACAATGGGCCAGCCAAATAGCTTAGTGGATTAACGTGCCTGCAATCAGGCCAGGGGCCAGGAGGTTCAATCCAGGGGACTGCTGTGCAAGGCCCACCCCTGGGGCACGCTGAGATGGTGATTGAGGCTGGGCATGGTGGCACTACCTGTAGTCCCAGCTCTTAAGAGACTGTAAACAGGTGGATCACTGTAAGTCTGATCTAATAGTGAGACCCTGAACACCCTGTGGACCCTTCCCTAAAAATAAAATAAATGATGATGTATTTTATAAAGATAAACCTTAGATTCAAACAAATATTATATTTGTATGTGTGTGTCTGTTTGTTTGTTTGTTTTGTGGCCAGCTCAGCCTGCCCTGGGGGCAGGGCTGGGATGGCATGTGGTGCTGGGTGTGGAGCCCCGGTCCCTAGGCTTGCCCAAGCAGGCACTTTAGACTATTGAGCTATCTCACTGGCCCCAAACATTGTATTATTAAGAGATTGAACCATGAGGAAAATATAACAGAGGCACACCTTTTTCCTATCCCACACATTCCATTTACACATTGGTACACGTGTGCACACACAATGCAACACATACTCATCTACACATTCACAGGCACTAAATCGGCTATGAATAAAATGAAACAGCCCTCAGATTACAGTCAGCTCCCCAGTGCGGAGCCTCTGAAAGTCTTCCAAGGTCATGAAAAATCTGTCTCTCTCATCTGACTGTTGGGGATCAGGTTGTGAACACTTGCAGGGAAAAACATTTTCATCACAGGGAAGGAAGCAGGTGGACAGTGCAACGAAGGTAGCAGAAGCATCCGGAGGTAAATCTGGAGGATGCCCGGCACCAGGCAAGCAGCTGGGCCACCACTCAAGGGTACACCACTTCTAACTGGGATTCAGTTTGTGAGTCTGCTGCAGGGCAGAGCTGTCTGTTGAGGTCACATTGTACATAGATAAAACACGAAGCATCCTCAAGCAGAGCTGGGGGCTCAGGAGCCAACAGTAACCCACAGACATGTCTTCTTAGGTTTAAATGTGGGTGATCAAAAAGTGGTAAATATTAAATGTTTAAAATTTACTACAGTGAAGGATATATGGCCAATCGTATATCCTCTTCAAAATATTGCCTTTCACTTGGCACCAACTTATCCCATTGTTTTTGCCACTTTCGAAAGCCATTCTGGAAGTCCTCTTTTGAGTGTCTTCATGAGGTATGATCAAAATTATGGTGACTCTAGGTGCCCATTGCCATCCAACAGAAAGGAGAGGTAAAAACCTTAAAGGGTAAGCCGGGCATGATGGTGCAGGCCTGTAATCCCAGCACTCGGGAGGCTAAGGCAGGAGTATTGTTGTGAGTTCGAGACCAGCCTGAGCTACAAAGTGAACTTAAGGCCAGCCTGAGCTGCATAGTGAGACCCTGTCTCAAAAAGACAAAAAAAAAAAAAAAAACAACAAACATTAAAGGGTGTCTGTATCCACCTTAGTCACAGGATCTGGCACTGTGCAACATTGGCCTCTTTATCCAAAGTCAAAATAACCATGAAAGGGAAATATCTTGAATGGATTCAGGACATAAGCAGCCACAACAGCACAACCAAAGACCCTGGCATCTCAGGGTCTTGGGTGTTGCACTTAGCCCTTCTAAGCTGCAGACTCCGTACATCTTGCAGTGCACTGGGGCACCACTTGCTGATGCAGGCCACTTCCTGAGCAGTTTCAGCAGAATCATGCAGCCCTTTATAACTAGGAAACCATCCTTCTCCAGCTCTGCTCCATCCTCACACCTTACATAATACGAGAGCCTGACTCTGGGCTAGACACACACATATCACACATTTTCTCCATTTACTGGCCTCCTCCCATCCACCACCCCCAAAACAGCTTTCAGTAGAAACAACTATATTCTCATTTCATACTTATGGAAGCAGGTTCTAAGAAGATAAAGCCCTATCTACAGTCAATGGCAGAACCTTCAAAGAAGGGTGGGACCTATGAGTTTGCAGCATTTGTCCATATTCACTGGCAGAATAGCAGACCAAGGCTGAAGAGACAAGGGTTCATAAGTCTGAACATTGAAGCACAGCAATTCTATTACTTGAAAACTAAGAATCAAGTAACTACAGAGAGGAGAATTAAGAGCTCAGAATCAGGATTTACCTCAATGGAAGGGAAGGACCAATGTGGAAGCTAAGACAGCAGAGGCCCAGTTGGAAGAGAAGATGCTATGAAGTCACTATGGCAACTAGAGGAGATGAACCAGGAAATGAAGCAGTGAAATGGATTCCAAGTCTCTGTGACAGGCTAGGGTAAGAAGATATATTCAACCATGGTGCATCAACTCTTGTCCTATTCTGTTTCCAAGATGCCCCATCTCATCCCTCATATTAAAATTGTATTCAGCAATCACTGACCTAACAGAGTACCTGACATATCAGAGGTAAAGAAAAATAAGGTGTTTGTTGTAAAAAAAAAAAAAAAAAAGGGAGGGGGGATAACATCAAAAGATTTTGAATGATATTAAGAATAAAATTCATATTCCCAGCACTCGAGAGGCTGAGGCAGGAGGATTGTTGTGAGTTCAAGACCAGCCTGAGTTACAAAGTGAGCTTAAGGCCAGCCTGAACTGCATAGTGAGACCCTGTCTCAAAAAAGAAAAAAAAGAAGAAAATTAAGCTGAAAAGAACATGATTTCAGAGTGACAGCTTATCTGACCTCCCTATGTCATCCCTGTCAGGAAGCCATCCAAGTTCCTACAGATCACTCTGAGGGATAGAAATTCAGTTCCTTCCAAGAAGTCAATTCAGCCTTCCATAGAGATAGTGTTTCTCTCTCCAACTCCTCACCATGATTTTTCTAGAAGAGTAAGCATGAGCAAGGCCGTCCTCTGCTTAAATCCCTCCACAGCTCCCTGTGGCTCCCTCGGCACAGGGCTAACTCCACAGCAGGGCTTTGAGCCTTTGAGACCTGTCCCTTGCTTATTTTCTCAGGAGAGCTCTACTCCACCCTCCACTCCAGTGAGTCACGAGTGGCTGGCTGTGCCGAGGACCTGCCACCCCGCACGTGCTGGGCAAACAATGGCTCATCTTCAGGTTCTCGGTTTAAACTGGATCACAGCCATGTTCATCCAGCCTCCCTTCCACACACATTCCTTCTCACAGCCCGAGTAACTGACACCCAGACTTTGCAGGTTAACACCTTCACAATGACTTTTTATTATTAATATTATTTTAATTGACAAGCCAGAGTTACTGTACCACATGTTTAGAATATAACATGTTTTCACAATGTGAAATAATTAAATCTAAGAGAGTAAATTACAAATGTAGGCTGAATAATTTTATAAATAAAGTGATGGGCCAGATGTGTTTCTCATCTGTAAGGATTGGAAAGTGTCTTTGGACTCCGGCTGGACACTTGAGATCTGTAATCCGGAAAGTCTTCCAGCTTTATTAATAAACTTTGGGTTCCCCCCCCCCAATTTTTAGTCTGACAAGGAAATAACTTCATTCTCTCATATGGAGACCCTGGCAAGATTTTCAAGGGCAAGGCTCTCATGTTAAGAGGGCCCCTAGACCCCTCCACTTCCCCCACCCTGTCAGCCCCCAACTCCCACCAGCATCCTGTCTGCAAGCTGCTTCTCAGTGGCTTTGGTGCCATAGCTGGGTTCACCCAGCTGTCCAAGAATGGCTTAGGACTGAGCAACTGCTGCGAAGGGAACAAACAGAATCACACTCTCTGACCAGTCTGGGCTGCAGAAGTTGTAATTGTCCTGCTCCTGCCTCTCCTGCCATTTGGAGCAGTCTATTTGGAAACCCAGAAAACTTCAGATCCTGCTTAATTGCTTCACTTTGTTATAGTCATTGCCATTGTGTCAAACTATATTAGCCTTGGATCTTTTACTTCTTATGTGGATCAAAAGGAAGTGTTTTGGATCTCTGTTGTGGGGATGCCAATAACAAACAACCATGCTGGGTTACATGATCTGGAACTTTGATTAATTTAAAGATGAATATGGTGTGAAGATGACAGAAAGAAAGCTTACCATGCTATGTAAATAAGAATGACCTTCTTTTGGGGTAGGCTGGCCAGCCAAGGGAATGCTTGACATTCACATAGCCAGTAGAGTATGGGAAGTAGTAATGGGGAAGCTGGGACAGCCAGACCAGTTCCCCTACATTGACTCCAATAGATGTGCTATTCAAACATTGCCTCAATGGCTTAGGATGGGAATCTCTGACAGTGTACTGATTATGAGAGAAAAATCTTTAGGATGAAGCTCCATGCTCTCCATCAGCCCTTCTTGAGGACTTATATTTGGCTCTTAAAACTGTACAGGTTCATTAACTCTGTTTCTCTATTGCCGACATCATTGGAGCCAAATGTGTTTGCATGGAGGCTGTTGACATGCCCCTTCACGACCTGGATCTCGTCTTGATCTTGGATGGGAGCAGCATGGTGACTGATGGCAAGTGGAGGGTGGGGACAGCAGTTGTGACAATACAATGGACAGTATGGTAGGAGCACTGCCTTCTGGTACATCAGCCCAAAAAGCTGAACTGATTGCACTTACCTGGGCCTTGGAACAGGGGAAAAACAAGAGGTTAAACATTTTCACAGACTCCTGGTATGTGCTTGCCACTTTACATGTACATGGTGGCATCATCTACCAAGAAAGAGGTCTTCCAACTGCAGGAAGAAAGAACATTAAAAATTCACAAGAGATACTGAACTTGTTATAGGCAGTTTGGTCGTCCACTCAGGTGGCTATAATACACTGCCCTAGAGGTCAAAAAAGGAAATTCCAATGAGGCCCCAGGAAATAGGGCTGCTGGTTTGGCAACAATAGGAGTGCCTGTGGGAGATTTGTAGCCAGAGACACACGTTATGGTAGTGCCACTCCTTCAGCTAGGTACTCTGAGACTGGGTTAACATGGGCCAAATCAGAAGGGACATCAAAAAGAAATGGATGGCAAATTCTCCCAGGAGAAACTGTTCCTATGCAAACACATGGGACATTTTGTGACTCAGGAACCACACAATTAACCCATCTGGGCAGGACTAAATAAATAAAAAGATAAATAAATAAATAAAGTGATGGATACACATAATGTCTTGAAATTTTAGAAAACACTGAGCAAATCTCTCTGGTTACTGACTGCCAATGTTCCTCTGTACTTTAGGCTTTCTCCAATTATGATGTATAATTAATAAATTATATTTTAGAAGTACAATGTATACATACATATGTGTGTGTGTATATATATATATATATATATATATATATATATATATATATATATTTCAACAGTGAATTGTTTACTCCTACCAAGTTAGTTAACACATCTGTGCCCTCACATAGCCATCACTTTTGTTTCATTTTGTTTTGTTATGTAGTAAGAACATTAAAAACTCAGAGGGGACTGGGAATATCACTTTGGCATTCTAAGTGCATACCTGGCAAGCACAAGAACCCAAGTTCGATCCCCAGTACCACATGCTGAGCTGGCCACCGAAACCGGGCATGGTGGCATACAGCCGCAATCCTAGGGGGATCTGAGACCAAAGGATCGCTACAAGTCTAAGCTGCATAGCAAGACCCTGTATCAAATAAATAAATATTTTTTTTAAAAAAAGAAAGATCTGCTCAGAGCTTTTCTTTGGGATTTATGCTTTAAAATGAGTAATAACAACCAGCAGGCAATCAGATATTTTAGAAAAGTCAGAGGTCTTGATTTCCATCTTGGTTTGATAACTCGTTCGTAAATCACATGCATTAATTTGGCCTCACACTTCTCACTCACAGAAATGAAGGGCGTAAGCCATAGGCCCCCTAGAGATTCCTCCGGCCTACCCGATGTGTAGCTTCTTTGCTCAGCATGTTTCTTAAGGCTCCATGCCACTTAGGATTCTTCAGACCTGGAGTAAAGTGAATGATCAGACAGGTGAGGGACTGAGGACACGATGTCTGTCTCCTCTTGCTGAGAGCCTGAGATTCCTTTTCAAAGCCCATGACAGGAGGCCATTTCTCCAGCCCAGCAATTTCTCTTTCCCTCCAGGTTCAATGAGACAAAAGAATTTTCCTTAAACTAAGTTAAGGAAGGATTTGGATTCTAGACAGATCCACACACACACGTGGCTCCATTTGAGAGACTTTCCTATTGTTTTTGGAAGCTTTAAGGAAATTAAACATAAGCTCAACTTTTTTTTTTTAATAGCCCCAGGAAAATGAGTTGGTTTACAATGTGTTTTGAACTGAGTTTTACATTCCTGTGGGCTCAAAGCTCTGGAAATTGGTTAAATCCTACCTCGAGTTGAGCAACTTGAAAAGCTCTGATTCTGATTTGTAAAAACCAAAGTCCATGTCTCATGGTGCTGTGGCCATTCTAGGTCTGATCTTAGAAGTGACCTTTTGTCAACTTGGGTTCCCAAATACTGTGCACTTTTAGTACTTTGGGTCAGTTGCCATCTCCCACCCTAAACATTATGATTACCTAATCAACTACCCCCTAACATAGTGGCCTCAAACAATAATTTGCAACTGAACGTGTAGTACACAGAAGAGTTCTGCAGGAATACTGGGCTCTGTTCCATTCAGCATTACCTGGAGAAGCCTAAGGAATGGAAGTTCCTGGATGAATTTGTTTCCTGGGATGAGAAGACTCAAATAGTTGGGAATGGAACTGCTGGGGCCTCTTGCAGCCCCTCCCTTTCTGTGGAGTCTCTCTATGTACTCTAACACACAGCCTCAGGTCATCTTACAGGTGAGCTCAAGTCCAATGGATCACACCACTGGAGAGTTCCTTCTGCCAGAGTCTGTGGGTCAAGGCAGTCTCCTAAGTCTGATGAAGTTCAAGGGAAAGAGACAGAGAGCCCAACACTCAATGGAGGTGTGCCAAGCCTGCATGGGTGGATGAGCACACGGGATGGGATATGTATTGGCTCTGCCATCTTTGAAAAATGCACCCTAGTACACTCTTATGCTATCAGGCAGACCAAGGGACCCTGACAAATGTTGAGAGCTATCCTAACACAAGCAAAATGACTTGTCACTGGCTACAAAAAAAATCAGCAAGTGACAAGGTCAGGGCCAAGAGAAGAAGACAAGAAGCTTAGGGAGTAAAATGAGAAGCTCCCCATCTACCCATTCTGAGTCACAGCGGAAGAGACCTTGGGAGGGAGCAGGGGTTTCTGTTTGCACCTCAGCATAAGAGTAAGAGTCACAGGGCAGGGCCTGATTTGTTCACTTCTTCACCACAGCAGAATTCAGCAAAAAGGGTGCAGAGTGATGAGGTGATAAAAGCATAGGGGTGGAAGTTTGCTCTAGGTCAAGCTGTGTGATCTTGATCAAGACCCTTGACATCTCTCAGCTTCCATTTCTTCACCTGCTAATAGTGTTTAGAGAGGATGAAGGATGCTTGGGTTCTTCCTACTTGCCATGTGGTAGAAGTCAGCTAATGGTCATTCTCACTTTTTTATAGCTATTTACAAAGGTGAAATACATTAAGTTCTGACAGTTGCATTATAGCTTGGTCAAGTTCAGGTGCATGGTATTCTGGGGCCTCTAATGTCTGGGTTCATAGAAGAACATAAGTGGGCCCAAGCAAAATGGCACAGGGAGAATCTGAAAGTTCAGCATAGCAACAATGAGGACCACATTAGTACCAGACACTGGAATCTTGTCTGTAAATGTAGTCAAAGTGCTTAACCTATGAGGCACCAATTTTCTTACCCATAAACATGAGATCACAGTACTGACCCAATGAAGTTGGGATATAAATGACATAGTCAGTAAAAACACTTAGCGACCTTCCTGGAACTTAGTGAAATTTCAGTAATATTAGTTCTTCCCCCTTTCTTTTATAGCTGAGAAAGAACAGTGTTTGGGTAATCATTATATTAAATTATTCACAATCAATAAAATGGTTGAGTCAAACTTACACCAACCATCCCAATGGACTGATTTGGGCCACATGGCCAAGCACTCAGAGAGTCTTTATTTTTTAAGCCCCAATCCTGCAGATATAATGCTAGCTGACCAACATGTAACTGAGAGCCCAACACCAGCCATTACCCTGGATGGGTTACAGGGTGGAAGCAAAGAGTTGGCATCAACAGTCTGGGAGGAGTTCAAGTTACATATACAACAGTCAGCCTCTTGTCATCTCCTTGTCACCCCTGTAGAAGCCTAGAGCACATAGGTCAACTCCACGCACTCCTCGAACACAAGCTGCTGCTTGTGACAGCTAGCAATCTGGAAGGCACTACTCACTGTGTCAGAGCTCAGGAGAGTTGTTGGCAACAAGTATCCTCCTGCTCCCTGACTTGCCCCAACACCAGGCCTGGCAGTACCTCTGGAGCCAGAACCAGCAGAAGGTAGGATGAAGAGGACTAAGGCCTAAGGAGACTCCTCCTCATGCCTCCTCCTTCCCCTCCTCCTGTCCTCTGTGGCCCCTCACTCTGGCACCCACCACTCAATGGGATGGAGATGTTTCCACTTCTACTTCACACTACAATCTTGCTGTCTCCACTGAGTGCTCACAATTGCCACAGACTTCCTCCTATTCCCTCCTCACAGTGAGGTCAAGACTCTCAAGGGTTAAGCCATGGGTGTGACAACTGCATTTGAACTCAGGGCTGCCCAACTCCAAAATCACCTTGGCATCGGCTCAGTTCTACTCCACATACATTTCATACACACGTGCCCTGTGCTGAGCACTAGGCAAGTAGTGATGAGTAAGACAGAGTTGATGAAGCTTCTGGACCAGTGGGGATGATGAGTTGTTATGGTTTGTATCTCATTGTCCCCCCAAAACTTCATGCAGTCATAGGGTGGTCTTCTAGACTTTATGACTAATTCATGATCCAGTGTTGGGATTATGGTGTGAGTGTTGCTGGGATTATGAGTATAAATGCTACTGGGATTATGGGTGTGAGTGCTACACCCAGCCTGGAGTGGATGGCCTGAATGCAACATAAGGGAGACAGATTTGTTCTCTGCTGCCTTTGTTGCCACTGCGCCTCTCTTTTGCTCTTTGCTTTTTGCTGCTGTCATGAAGCCATGAATGGTTGTCTCTTTGCTATGTGCCATTTTGCTTTGGAGCCTACTGAGTATAAACTGTAATCTCGACTATCTGTGAATGAAATAAGCCTTTCCTTCCTTCATGTTGGGTGTTGGATATTTTGCCCCAGAAATGAGAGAAGAGTAACTGAGATACAGGGGCTCCAGGGGAACTTTTGAATTTAAATTAGAAGACATAGTACACATGATATGACATCCTTGGTTCCTAGCACACAATGTCTTCAGTCACATCAGCATTAATAGTAAGTACACCAAGGCCCAGAGAAGGTTAGGAAAGGGTTCTATGCCATGTAGCACAGACTCAGGAGAGACAGCCCAAGCAGGAATGCATGTTCTATAGCCTATTGGCCCTGTGACTCTGTTCAGGTTAGACTGATGATGGTGACCCTTTTGGAGCTTTTAATGTTTCAAACATCCTTCTGCAGCATATGTGCCTTCAGTTCACACCACTGGCTTGCACCATCATTCTGGAGAGACCTAAGGAAAGAATAGATGAGCTCCAAGTGGAATGTGTAAGGGGTGAGGGGACTTGAGTACTGTCATAGGTGGACTGCTGACCAAAGTAGGGATGTTAACTTTGAGATAAATATTAGATACCAGTTTTCATTAGCCTACTTAAAAGAAGAATTTGTTTATAGTTTAGCTTTCAACTTCTACCAGGAATTGCTAATTATATAATAGTATGCGATATATTAACTATTGCTGTTCTATTATCTTTAGAAATTTTGTATCATTTTTACTGTTTTTTCCCCTTTAAAATAGAAAGAAAGCATCTTTATAAAATCTAAAAATAAAATAAAATAAAGTTTTGTTTTGTTTTGTTTTAAGATCTTAAATAAGAAGCCTAAAGGAAAGTACAGGAGCTCCATAGCCATTAAAGTCTTGGTTTCCCAATCTACACTCTGCTCTGGCTCCCATCCTCAAGGCTACTTCATATTGCAAAATAGCTGATGGAGCTCCAGCCATCCTGTCTCCACTATAGCCAGAGGACAGGAAGAAACAAGAGAAAGAACAGAGGAAACTGTCCATTATGCATTGATTTGAAGGAATTTTCTTAGAAGTCTTATTCAACAACTTCTGTTTACATATCTCTGGTCAGAATTTAGTTGCAATGCCCCCAAGAAGCTGCAAAGTAGATTAGGATATTTAGTACTTAATTGGGGTCATTGAACCCCAAATAAAATTTGAGATCCATTTCTAAGGCAGAATGAAAGACTAGATATTTGGTAGGCAACCAGAAGGCTTTACTTAATGGCACGTGGTTTCTCTATGCACTTACAATGACTGTGCTGAAAAAGAAAAACAAATACAATCCACAGGAGGATGAATTAGAAGATGGGCTCTGCTGGTTAATCTCCATTCCCAGATGCAATGGGTTAAAGCTCCTCCTGGAAAGGTGATTTGTTCATGGGGGTACTCAGTTGGTTAACCATTAGGAGGTGGCATATGTGGAAGAACTAGGTTATGGGAGCTACCCACAGGGTTGTATCTACTCCTGGCCCCTTCTGGTGGACTCCTTCCCCTGCTCCCTCCCAGATTCCCTGGGGGAAACAACTGCCCTCCACCAAGCCTCCCTACGGTGATATCTCTGCCCTGACTAAAACCTCAGAAGTCAAATAAGTATTTTCCTTCAAGTTGCAGATGTCAGGTATTTTGTTCCATCAGCTTACTCCAAGTAAGCTGAAGAAGGAAGTTCCCCTTCTTGTAACTTCCTTATTTTTCTTCAAATCATTTTATGACCTTAAAATTTAAATATAACTTTTTTTTTTTTTTTTTTTTTTTTTTTTTTTTTTTTTTTTTTTTTTTTTTTTTTTTTTTTTTTTTTTTTTTTTTTTTTTTTTTTTTTTTTTTTTTTTT
>PVKA01025943.1:0-32338 GCA_004027165.1 Ctenomys sociabilis
CTTTTTTTGCTTTGTAATTCATTCTATTCTTTGAAAAACCTATACCACTACAAGGTTTTAAATAGTATGTTGTTCTAGTATCATGAAGAACCTGACCAAAGAGATTTCCAGGCAGAGCCTGTGCAAAGGCTCAAGAAAGTCATGTATCAGGTGTGTTGGAAGGCTGGAAAGGCTTAATATGGAGGATACTGGTAGTAGAGAAGGTGGAAGAGTTGTGAAGTTATCGACCACGTAAAGCTTTTTAAGCCATTTTGAAGACTAAAATTCACTAAGATTGGGCCTTCCTTACTATATTAGTTTTACTGTGTCATAGTATTCTTTAAATATTGCATCTTTGGTTGAGAAACTTATGAATATTTATTTTTACATAATATCCATTGATGTGCTTAATATTTGAAATTCTATTTTTAGAGTTATAACAGCCATTCTTTTCCTCAGTTGTTATGAAATCTATATGATTTTTTATGTGAAGTTGCCTATTATGCTATTGAGCAGAACATTTAATCAGCAAAAAAGACAGTTCTTTAACCTGAGATTATTTTTAACAACAGCAGACAAAAGAAAGACTAACTCTGTGTTTTGCTTACTTGGATCCAACCGTTAATTTAAAGTCCTCTGTCATTTTTTTCTTGTATAAAAATACTAAAAGGCACATAGGCAGCAAATACAGCAAGAGTCACAAATCATGGCTTTGTTGAAAACTGACCTAGTTGACCAGATAAGTAAGCTCACTGGGAAAGCTATAAGCTCTGTTGAAAATCAAATATCCCAAGAGGAATAAACAGAAAAAAGAAAAAATGCATATATTTATAGCTGAGAGAAACATAATTAACAAGGCAGTTGGCACTATGTTATAAATGAAACTGCCCGAGTAGCAGTGTTTTGTGAGAAAGTCTAGGCTTTTGATTCTGAAATGTACCCTTAAGGCTACACACAAGTGTTTTTTGTGTGTGGTTAGAAGACACAGAGAGATGTGAGGGCGATATATGTAGTCCTGCCAATAGTAGCTTTCTATCCTTTTCTTTGTAGTATTTGTAGCCCCTTAGAACAGAGTCAATAATTTTCTGCTTATCATAAAATAAATGGTCCACTCTACCATGGATTTGGTAGTGCCTCAATTCAAATGTGACTGAGGGAAATTTGTTCAGAAGTAGGTTATTGTGGTACAGTCTTTAATCTCTTATGGTATCTTCTCATTCTGATCCTTACCCATCACCTTTGTAATAAGAGTGGAAATATTTCTGGTGATTATTTTTCTGTGAATTTATGCTATCTTTTGACTCTTAACACTATACTCAGGCTTATATTTTGAATATTTACTCCAATTTCATCCAAAAATAGGTCTTGTTTGAAACACACAGATATAGAAAAGCAACTTAAGAATTAGTTGTATAATAAGAAATAAGGGATAATTGGATACATATTCTATATATCAGTATCAAGAAAAGCTATTTTATTCCGAAAGGGTTAATTACCTGCACTTGACAGGGAAGAACTGGGAGATCCAAGTACTTTTATTTCTTTAGTTTTATTATTATCTTAAGACTCCCAGTTTAGCCTGGTGATGTCCTCAGCAGTGCAAATCAGCGATTGGAGTCATCTTTGCTTGCTTCTTCTCCCTGGCTGTACTTTCCATAAGGTCCCAGCACTTTCTCTATAGAGCTATTTACCTATTTTCCAAGACTTTCTTGTATTAAATGTTTTCTTTATAGATTGTAAGTAAATTTACAAAGTGATGATACTATGACCTTTCCATAGTTATTGACTCTCTGGGATATTTTGGGTTTTGATTGAGAGAGAAACATACAAAAAGAAAAGAAAAGCAAGGTAAGACAAAGCAAGAATAAAGATAGACTAATAATTAAAATTGAAATAGCAGAAAAAAACTTCAAAATGGGTAGGTAACAGAATTTTACAGAAGGAAATTATGTACTTTAATATATAAAACAGAAAATTATAGCTGTCCTTTTTTAAGTTTGGGTGTATATACTTCATTTTTCAAGTTGTAAATAATGCAGTTCTCTGTTGTATATTTCTCTTTAATGTTTTCTTATTTGCTCTTGTAAGAAAGAGGACATAGTGTAGTGGAAATCTTTACCTCTTAGTTGTTCATACCTGATATAAGACTGCTGAATTTCTGAGTTCTTACCATAAAACTTTTCCAAATTTAAATAATAAAATTGCTTAAGTCACATTTTAAGAGTTCATTCATTCAATGAGTGATATTTCTCTATTTTTGGGTTTGAAACATCTTTTTATAAAATATGTGTCATAAAATAATTAGAATTTGGGAATTTTTATTTTGAAAACATCAGATTTGAAATAACCTTATGCACTGAACCAAAGCTTGTCTAACCCATTATTTGGTCACTGAAACATTTTTCAAAATGGTTGCTGTTCACAACCAATAGCTGTTCTAAGAAGTATGGACTACATACAGCCTTTGCAGGGACTCTTATGGGTCTGATATTTGGCAGTTGTTAAGAATGTCTCTTAAGCTCCTATACTTTTAATGTATACTGTTATTAGAGACTGAAATCTCTTTTGTTCCAGAATTATCTTTTCATTACTTTGAAGTAATTCTGTGTCTATGTTAATATCATCGTTTCAAAGAAAGGGAGTCAGAAAACCTGGATTTTAGTCCCAGGCTTGTCCCTAATTAATGATATAAACCTTATTAAAGACTGAACTTCTCCTGACATGATTTTATTCTTATTTGCATAAACATTATTATTAAATAGTCCTGAAGTATTTTGTTTCTCTTTTTAAGGAGGGGTCTACAGGGTGTTGATGGTCTCACTACTAGGTCAGACTCGTAGTGATTCACCTACTTACAGCCTGCCAAGTGTTGGGATTACAGGCATGTGCCACCATGCCTAGTCTCAACTGCCTTCTCATCATACCCTGGGGGCTGGACCAGCAGGGCAGACCTGGCGATTGTACCCCTGGCCCTGTGCCTGCTGCAGGCGCTTTAATCCACTGAGTTATTTGGCCGGCCCTCCTGAAGAATTTTCTTACTCTAAGTGTAATAGACTCTACCATCACATTCTTGTTTTCCCTTGGGGTGCTACATGATATGATAGATTTGGATATAGGTTTTTATAATTTCTTCATGTCTAATAATGAATCACCAATTATTTAATTCTTCCTCCAATTTAAAAGTATTTTCTGAGCTCATTTAGTCATTTAGTCATATAAACTATGCCTCTCTCTGTTGCTGTCTATTAAAATAGCATTGGTGAAAGTAGTGTCAGGTACTGTAGCTTAGTGCAGATGTACTGTGATCAGACAAGATTGGGCATGTTCAGGGTGGTATTGCCATAGATAGCACCTTATGCAAGTGTAAGACCATGTTTTCTATTTTATTGTAGCTAATTTTTTGAAATACCAGTATTTCTACGCCTTTGTAGCTGTCATGTTCCAAAATGCTGTTCAAACCAATTTCTGCCACACTAGGCTCGTTAATGTTCAGTATCTTCTGAGACAGTATTTCACAACCTGCCTATCACCTTGAGGAAGTTCTTATTAGTAACAAAAATCTTAGTTTCTTCAATTTAAGTTGAACTTATATACTTTTTTTCTATAAAGATGGGGAAAGCTCCAAACCGGAAGTGATGTTTTTGAAGGCTAGTACTGAAAGTTGCAGAAAAACTAGTATCAGCCTAGCATTATTTTTAGTTTATATATCAAAGCTCCCTGAATTTCATTTCAATATTCATGTCTCAAGATGCCAAGTTTTAAAGCCCAAATAAAATAATATGGTAGCTACATATCTAATATTTATGTTTTATCTATTGCTGTTTAGCAGTTCCAGATGAGTTACTAAAATTTAAAACAATGTGTTATTGAGAAGAGTGAACAAACAGGAGGTCTTCTTCCCCCACATGTATTGGAGACACATCCCATTTGGTCTCTGATCTTGCTTAGAAGGAATTTGTGGGGTTAATGTCTAGTAGTGATAGGATGATGTTCAGATTGTACCAGTCTAGCTAACAGTGGTAACCCACTGTTGCAGGTTCTGGAAGTAAAAATGATAATAAAACACCCAGTAAAATTAAAAAAAAAAAGCCAAATACTTAAAACTTGTATGAGAAATTTTTTAAGATTTATGTTTTATATGATATATTTAGGGGACTATTTTTTGCCTGTATTTTGTATATGTTACCTCATTATTTTATTTGTTTTGTTTTGTTGGTGCTGGAAATAAAACTCAGAGCCTTGAGTATACAAGCATGCTACAACTTAGCTACAACTTTGTCCCATCTCATTATTTTGTCATCTTCATCATAAGTTGTGAGACTAGAAAACTCTTCTTTTATATAAACTTTTAACAGATTTCAATGTATATAGTCAAAAAGTTTTGGTACATAAGGTAAGAATCATGCAAGGCATGAGGAAGCAAAGGAAAGCATGTTCCCCCGTTCAAGGAGCTAATAATCTTATTGGGTAAGAGGTCTTAAAATTGTAATTATGTAGATAGTGTATATATATTGGGATAGTTAATGTAAATTTTATTTTGCATTTTAAAGATTAATCCAAGAATTTATGTAATACAAATCTGTTAACTAAGATACTCTTAAATATCTAATTATTTGTGGTTTTTGTTTCTTTACCTTGAAGGTTAAGCAGTATTCTGAAAAATCCTCCTCCTTACAGCTTTTGAAAGTTCATAAAAATGCCTTAGAAAGACAATACAGTGAAATTATAAACCAAAAGAATATGCTTCTTCAAACCTTTGTAAGTCTAACCACTTAGAAAAATCCATTTCAATAAATATGTCAAAACTATTTAAATATACTTAATGTAAATTTAGAAAATTATTCATATGCATATTGGCAGGTAGACTATATAGACAAGGAAAAGTATTAAGTGCTATTTAAAACTAATTGGTAAAGAGAGTTTGAAGGAATTCTATTGACAAGAATGCAAAATAAAATATTGCAAAAGTCCCTAATAGAGGGTACTGCTGATTTTAATTCTTTGGGCTTTAATTCTTTAGTTTCAATACTTTGAAAAGTTCATACTTCAGGCATATTTGTGGAAGTAAGTAAAAGTATGGCTATTATGTTATCTTTTTATCTTAAATCAAGGCCACCAAACTTAGTGACAGTGCCAATATGGAAATAAGACTTGTGGTAGGTGACATCTTAAAGATAGCACATATGAAGATATTAAAAATATAATTCAGAAGTCAGAGCCAAAATATGTGATTTTGAATGATGTGGGAAGTTTCTGAATGTGGTCCATAACTAGTTAGCAGCCCTTAGAAAAAAAAGAAAATATAATAATTTGTAAGTTATAGTGTTGTCAAAACTTCAGGTTTTTGCTTTGTCCAAAGTTTTGAAAATTGTTATTTTTGCACCAGGTTGGTATTTCATAAAATCTAAACAATTGCTTAGAACTGACTTTGCAGTGAATATACAATTGTTGCTTTATTAATGTACATTTTAAAATGTTTCTCAGGATATCCTTATTTAATCATTTTTCTTGCAAAGCTGTATTTCTTAGTTTTTAATGTTCAAGACTAGCCATCATTTTGCCACTTAATTTTATATTATAATGACAAAATAGCATGAGTGATAAAGTTTAATTCTCAAACACATATTATGATGATAGAAATTCTACCATTCAATGATAAATAGTAGAATTATCATCATAATATTCCAAAACTTTAAGAATAAATCTAGCATCTGAAGATAGTTTATTGTCATTTCAGCTTCAGTTTTTAAATAGTATTACTGAGAAGCGAAGCATTTTTGTAATATCAAAAAGTTTAATTTTATACTTTTGTTTGTAATCCACATGATTATATTTTAAATCACAAAAGAAACATTTATTGCAAATAATACCTATATTTGATCTATGTTTTTGTGTTTTTAGGAGACTACAAAGAAAAAAGTGATAGAAGAGGAAGAAAAATTTATTAAGGAAATTACAAACTTTAATAATGAGTATGATATAACAAAAAAAAGAGAGCTTTTGATGAAAGAAAATGTCAAGATTGAAATATTTGACTTAGAAAATCAGGCAAACGTTTTGAAAAGAGGTATAAATATATAGTGCCACCTTATTTAAATGAAATTAATAAAAGTTATTTTGAATGAATGAAATTTCCATGAATTTAACCTTTCTAACAGATTAGGTTATTACATAATTATATGCTGCACTTTAATTTCAATTCTCCTAATGAATTAATAAATATATTTTTATTGTGAACAGTATCAAACTCTTGTAATGCATGTAGCACAAGCTTTTGGTCATTCATTCAATATAAATTTTACTATCTGCTATGTCATAGACACTGTTCTAGGTCATGAGATATCTAACTAAAAAGTGGAAGAAACAAACACATAGATATTTACAGTGCAATGTAATAGAAACTATAATATTGGTTAGAAATGATGTTATGAATCTTGTTTTACTATCAAACAAGTATGAACTTGGAAGTAAAGTTACATAATGAAATAAATTTCGTTTCAGGAATACTAGTTTTCAGGTTATTGCTATCTGTGATAAAATGCTGAATTAAAGCAATGGTTAAAGAGAGAAGGGGGTGAATTAAATGTGAATGAAGAACAATAGGTCATTATTTATTAATGTAGACAGAAATAGGGAAAATCAAAATGATTACATAATTTTGAAACTTCAGAGATTTTATTATGGCATTAGTTTAATCTTAATGGATTAGTATTTCTTCATCTAAATCAGGTTCAGAGGAATCTCCTTGATTGTTAGTCCTTATTCAGTTCCTTGGGTGTATTTCCTATTGATCTGAGGATTTCAAAGTAAAACTAGCTTTCCCTTCACATGTCCAATATACTGTGGTTAGATAGGCATGAGGTCATCACTAGAGATGTCTGTTCAAAAAGTTGGAATACACTGGTATTATTACTCCATGGCAATTCTGAAATCCAGCTAGAAAAATACAGAAACTACTTCATTGGGACTAAGTTATGGTCTTGCTTGGTAATGATTCTCCATGACTCTTAGCTTCATCATCTATGCTCTTGGCTTTTTTTTTTTTTCATTAATCTTTTTTTTCTTAATAAAAGATAACTCTTATTTGTAGCTACTACTTTTCTCAGCCTGACTTTGTATCATAGAACTTTGGATACCCAAATACCCCCTTTTAACTGTTTATTGCCTATCCATTTCAATTCAGACTCACTATGTATACAGAAACACAGTTCTCCAAAACCTTCCTGAGTCTCACATGATTCTTATTGAGGTTTATTGTATTAGGAATAATAGGCTTCTGGGCTGGGGAGAGAACTCAGCAGTCTAAGCACCTGGCAAGCACAAGGATCAGGCTTTTATCCCTGGTACATCATGCTGTGCTGACCCTAGAAGCCCAGGCGGGCCATGTCCAGCCACTGAAACCAGGCATGGTGGTGCATGCTTGTAATCCTAGCTCTGGGGCGACTGAGAGAAGAGGATCACTGCAAGTCTGAGATGTGTAGTAAGACACTGTATTAAATAAATAAACAGATCCTTTTAAAAAAAGGAATAATAGACTTCTGAATAATCTACTAAGAAACAATATCAATACATTTCTTAATGGTCGTCTAGCTTGATTTAATGGTTATTTTGAAACATCATCCTATATATTTATCCAGTCAAAAAAGGGGATTAAAATTTACATCTGTCTCAGTTACTTTCCTCTTGTTGCTGGGACAAAATAGCCAACATGCTAAACCAAGGAAGGAAAGGTTTGTTTGGCTCACAGTGGAGGTTTCAGTCCATACTTGGCAGACTCCAAGGCCAAATGGCACATGGCAGAGAATGGCAGTTCATGGTGGTAGAAAACAGCAAAAGGAGCAAGAGCCAAAAGGGAGGACCAGCAACTGCAGTAACTAGCAAGCCTCTCTCCCTCCTTTATATCGTGTTCAGGCTGTCCGACTCAGGGTGGGTGTAGAGCTCACATCCATAATCCAAGCATTGGATCAAGAATTAAACACAAATTCTAGAAACTGTCCTGGTGACTACATGAAGCTTTGAGGCAACAAGTAGACAGAAACTTGCTATGGGTGTTTTATCTTCACTCTTAGACATTTCTTATTAGTGAGAATCCTAGGGAGAATAGAATAGCTGCCACAGATGTTTACTTTTTAATTCCCAGAACCATTGATATAAAAATATATATAGTTAAAAGGACAATGTATAAGTTTAAGGAAATACTACAAATATTTATATAGTTTGAATAAAAGTAGGAAAAGCAGAATATTTGAAAAAAATCACAGAGAATATATGGACAAAAATAATAAAATAGTATCCCTTTGTCAATAATTGCATTTAAATAGTACTGGACTGATCATGCTTAAAAGGCATAAAAGAATGATGTGAAGTCCATTATATATTGTCTTGAAGAGTAAATTTAAAGATATGATGAGGTTGAAACCAAGTTTAAAAGCATATTCCATGTAAATAGTAATCATTAAAAGATTACTATCAAATATAATTGAATTTAAGCTAAAGAGTATCACCAGTGATAAAGAGGAACATTTTATAATGAATAAAAGGTCAATTTTCAAATAAGATAGTGGAAATCATGTATAATATACCTTCTAATCATTAAGAACACAAAAAAACTTTTTGCTGAGGATTAAAAAAGATTATCTTTTTTATTTTTCTTTTTAAAAATTTTTTTGAGATAGAGATAGTTAAATGCATTTAAATGGTGATAGACTGCTGTCAACAGTGACAGTGGAAGATATTATAAATATTATAATATAAATATATATTATTATAAATATTATCAAGGAGGATACTTCTTCGAGTAGATAGGAAATGATATGAAGATGGATAGGACCAATGTGGTATTTTTCAGAGAAAACAACGTAAATATCAGGAAATAACTGATGTAACTATCAGTATGTAATTCCATCTGAGTTTCTATCTCCTTGTACTTTTATGAATATATTTGTATGTAATGATTCAATGAAACTGCAGTCAAAGGAAATTACTGCACCTTAATGATACATTAAGTTCGTTAAATGACTGAATTATTTTTCCCACCAAAAATAGAGTGCCTGTTTTTCTATGTGATTATTTCAAACTATTATTGACTTGAGTATTATTAGTAATTTTAGTCTTTGCCAGTCTGACAAATAAACATACTGTTTGGTTAATTAGCATTTCCATAACTGTACATGAAGTCAGATTTACTTCTCTGAGTTTGTGGGTCATTTCTGTTTCCTTTTCTGCAAACAGAATTTGTTCGTATTCTATTTATTTATTTATTTATTGGCAGAACCGGGGATCAAACTCAGGGATTTGTGCTTGCCAGGGAAGCACTTATTCCACTGAGCCATCTCCCCAGCCCCTATATTTATTGTTTTTTTTTTTTTTTTTTTTTGTCTTTTTGAGACAGGGTCTCCTTATGCAGTTCAGGCTAGCCTCGAGCTCACTTTGTAGCTCAGGCTGGTCTCGAACTCACAACAATCCTCCTGCTTCAGCCTCCCAAGTGCTGGGATTACAGGCATGCGCCACCACATCCGGCCCTCCTCTATTTATTGTTATTGCTGACTTACATGAATTTTTTTTTAAAAGAAGTTAGTCCTTCCAGAGTTATATGTGTTACAAATATTATTTTCTAGTTTATAGTTTACTCTTTGACTTTATTTAGAGCATTGTATATTTAAAAATCACGTATAAATGTAAAAGTTTTGTTGTTAGGACTTTAGCTTAGTGGTAGCATGCTTGCCTAGCTACCTAGCACAAAACCCTAGGCTTAATCTTCAGCACCGAAAAATAAAAAGAAAAAAGATTTATAGTTATTCTAATTAGTATTTCCTTACAGGTTCAGATATTATCTTCAGCTCAGAGAAGCTTTATCTGTATAAAATGAATTAAGAAAAATATTTACCTATTTTTACTTCTGACAATTTTCTATTTTATTTTCCATCTAAATTTATTTAGGTGTAAGACTTTAGGAATGCAAATTTTCCCCAAGTTATTGGCTAATTGTTTAGCACTATTATATAATTCATCTTTTTTTCTAATTTGAAATTATACCTTTGTCTTATTTGAAATTCATACATATGCATGTTTATGTTTTTCTGTGCTCTATCTTCTCTATTTTGTTTAATTATCTTAGTTTCATAGCATGATTTGTTTCAGGAAAGACATTCCTTTATTCTTGCTTTTCAGTATTGATTCTCTGGTGTTTATTTCCCTAGATAAGAGGTAATTTTTATTTGTCATGTTCAAAAAGAACATATTTTGGTCACTTGCATTAAATTTGTTACTGAATTTAGGGAGATGGATACTTTCTCAATCTAGAATTCCAAAACAAGATATATTTTAATTGTCTTTGCCTTTATGTTGTTTAGTTCTCTAAGTATTAGTATTACAAATTAAATATTTTTTCAGTATATTTTCTTTTTTATTAGTATAATTTGCAATACATGGTATTTATATTCATTTTTGGGGATACATAAATGTACTTAATGTATTTTAATTATTTTCATTGTCCTTCCCCTCTGCATTTTCCTCCCCTTCTATATCTCTAGATCCCCCATTTATATTTTTTGTTCTAGTTTGTGATACATAATTATTACATTCATTGTGGGTAGCTGTTACATGTACAGGATCCATTTTACATCTTTTTGTGCCCTCCCACCCCCAATCTTGGTCCACTTCCCATTGGAAAATGTCTATCTCCCTACTGTCTTTTCTGATTCCTTTATTTTGCTCTTTTCTATATTTGCACTTGTTTTTTTTTTCCTTTTTTAATGTATTTGGTACAGGGTCTTCCTATGCATCTCAGACTCATAGTGATTCTCCTTTTTTCAGTGTTCCCAGTGCTGGGATTACAGGCACGTGTCATGACACCTGGTCTTAATGTCTGGCTTACCATGCCTGGTTTGGGGCTGGCGCAGCGTGTGGTGCTGGAGACTGAACTCCAGTCCCTGTGCTTGCATAAGCAGATGGTTAGGCCCCTGAGCTATCTCGCTGACCCTCTAGTGTTTTTTTTTTTTGAAAGAAATGATATGGCATTTAAGCTTATGTGTTTCATTTTTCTGAAATTTTTTAATTCATTTTAATGAGAAAATAAAATAGCACTGACAATTTAAAAACAGGTTAGTAGGGCAGTTTCAATAATTAATACATTGTATATTGTTGTCTTTGTAGTAATTATTCATAGTACAAAAATGCAGACATGATATCCTGTCCAAACACTATCAGTACAAACCTTTCTCTTCAGTGAATTAAAAGAAAGAAGCTATGTATCTATCCTAACTATTTTGTACATACAGATGCAAAATGGTCCTTCATTTGTATCTGCTGTTTTTGTTTAGTTTTGTCAGAGATAGGTAATCCTTTTCCATTTAAATATTATAGGTTGTGAATTCAGCAAAATATTCCAATACAGTGCAATAGTACATAATAGTAGTAGGTTATCCATAGGAATGGCAATGTCAAAAGTTGTTGACTTGAGCCTTTTACAGTTAGTATAGTAATATGGCTTTACTTTTTATACCTCATTTTTATACATTTCTGCTGGATGGTTAAGTCCAAGATAAAGCAAGACCTATATAGAAAGAAATACATCATTTGTATCTGGCAAGGTCAGTCAAATCCCCTCATCTTAAATCCTGTACAGCATTTTGTAGATCCTTTTCAGTGTCAGCCATGTGGATCAGTCACGACCATTGCTTGACCAATTTTCTTGCTGAAAATCTGAGAGAATGTTTTCTCTCCATGTGACTCTCCTTAGGCATATTCTGTATCATTGATTACTTTCCTCTGTGGCCCCATAATCTCCTTGATCAGAAAATTTGGGACAAAGCTGAGGTACAGGTTGGTACAGGTTCTGCTATGTCCTGTAGCTCAGCATATTAATATGGCATTACTTTTTGTAGCTCATGTTTATACTTTTCTGCTGGAAGGTTAAGACCAAGGTAAAGCAAGACTTATATAGCTAAAAGTGTAACTTTTGTATCTCATAAGCTCAGTCAAATCCCTTCATGGTTTACCCTAAAACCATGTACAGCAGCTTGTAAATCTTTTGTCAGTGTCAGACATCTGAATGAATCATGGCCATTGCTTGACCAATTTGCTCTCTGTGAAAGCCTGAGAGAATTTTTGCTCTCTAGATGACTCTCCTTAGGCACACTATACATCTTGAATCACTTTCCTCTGTGGCCCTAAAATCTACTTGATCAGAAAATATGGGACACCACTGAGATACAAGATGTCACAGCACAGGTTCTCTTATGTCCTAAATTCTCACTGACCTTGAAGGGCTAGGGCCAAACTATTGAGTATCCTAGAAGCTCTTCACTTTTCTAATTTTTGGTCTGTAAACTTTAGTTTTTAAACATCCATAAGAGAAGCTTTATTATTACCCTGTAGCAGAGGTAGTTGGGCTTTACATTACTGTCTGAATATCAAACACCTTAGATATTACATGAAACTGCCATTTTCCAACAACCATAGGAAAAAAAAAACAATTATACATTTTTACACAGAAATTTAGAAATCAGACCACATGCATTATTGTACCAGGACAATACTATGCCTTTTTTTCTTCTCTCTTGCTTTCCTTTATTACCTTTTTTTTTTTTTTTTTACAAAATTTACTTTCTTTTAAAGAGCGTATATCAATAATCATTATGACATTAGAAGTAGTACAAAAAAAAGTAGTACACATTTAGAAGACTAAAATGATACATATTTCAAGCATGGTTTTAGGATTACACATTGTTATCCTTAGAGTAGTTGCTTAGTTCACAGATATCAGCATATGTAATTAGAGTGAGATTTCTGCCCATTAACTGCTGTTTTCAGGAAGCTAGTGGAGATTCTTCAGATTATTGGCTTAACCATCTTATTTATATAAATGTGTGGTTATGCCCCTGCCATATTTTCTAATTTTTCTCCTTGCTCTCTCTTCCTAGTTTAATCATTTAACTGTGTTATACCTTTCAATTTTTCTTTTTTTGAGTTCTTATACTAGAGAGACAATAAGACATTTACAAATGTGGGTTTAGTTATTTCACTTATGAGTATATATTTGAATTGCATCCGCTTATATAAGAAGGCTTAGAGTTTGTCTTTCTTCATAGTAGAGTAATACTCCATTATAGAAAAACAGCATATCTTTTTCATTCAACTTCAGGTGATGGACATTTTGACTGTTTCCAAGATTTGGCTATCACAAATTGTGCTTCTGTAAACATGTGTGAACATATATCACTATGAAATGATGTTCTTGATTCTTTTGGGAAACTTCCCAGAGTTGAATTCCCTGGTTTGAATTTCCAGTCCTAGTTTTTAGATGACTCTCCACACTGATTTCCATAAAGGTTGTACCAGTCTACATTCCCACTAGCAGTAGAGAAGGTTTTCTTTTTCCCCCGAAGCTACTCCACCATTTGTTGTTGATTTCCTTATGATAGCCATTCTTTCTGGGGTGAGATGTATATCAGTGATTTATTTGCATTTCACTAATGGCTAGTGATGCGGAGTATTTTTTTCATGTATTTATTTTCTTCTTGTATATTTTTCCTCTGAGAAGCACCCTTTGTCTCAGTGCTTATTAGTGGGTTGTCTTTTCACTTTATTGGTAATTCCTTTTGGCATGAAGAAACTTCTCAATAAGAGGAGGTCTCAGTTGCTAAATCTTTCTAGTATTTCCCGTGCAGTTTGATTTTTGTTCATTAATTGTTTGCCTACACCTATGTCAAGATTTCCACCTATTTTCTCTTCCAGGAGATTTAGTGTTTATGTTTTAATGTTTAGATCTTTAAGCCATTTTGACTTTAGGTTACTGCATGGTGATAGACCCAGGTCGAGTTTTAGTTTTTCACATGTAGAGAGCCAGTTTTTCCAGCACTGTTTGTTAGAGAAGCTATCTTCCAAATAGGCATGTTTGGCCCCATTGTTGGAGATAAGGTGGCTGAGTGTGTTTGTAGAGGCTTCTGCATCTTCTAATATATTCCATTGATCCTCAGATCTGTTTTGTTGCCAATATCATGCTGGTTTTTATCACAGGAGATTTGAGGTATAATTTCCAGTCAGGAATTGTAATGTCTCCTGCCTTGTCTTTGTTGCCGGGGATTTCCTTTGCTATTATGTGTTTCTTCTGGCTCTAAATAAATTTTAGGGATGATTTCATTAGATCTCTGAGGTATGTTGGCAGTGTTTTGTAAGGGATTGCATTAAATTTGTATAACAATTTTGGGAGTATGGCCATCTTCACAATGTTAGTTAATCCTTCCCCAGAGCACAAAATATATTTCTTTTTTTCTGAAATCCCCTACAGTCTCTTTTTTCAGAGTAGTGTAATTTTCTTTGAACAGATATTTCACTTTTTAGTTAAATTAATTCCTAAGTATTTCATTTTCTGCAGTGCTGTTGTAAAATATATCATTTCTCTAATTTCTCTCTCAGTGTATTTGTTACATGTGTAGAGGAATGCTATTGATTTTTGGATATTGACTTTATATCCTGTTATGCTAGTGAATTTGTGTGCTAATTCTAGTAGCTTCTTGATGGAGTTTTTTGGGTCTTTCAAGAACAGTATTATATCATCTGCAAATAATAATAGTTTAAGTTCTTTACCTATTGCTATTCCTTTCATTTCTCCCTTGTCTAATGGCTCTAGCTAATGGTTCCAGAACTATATTGAATAGGAATAGTGATGCAGGATATCCTTGTTTTGTGCCTGATCTGAGAGTAAAAGATATGTTTTTTCCCCATTTAGAATTGTATTAACAGTTAGATTGCCACAGATGCCTTTGATCACATTGAGATAGAGCCCTTCTATTCCAATTTTCTGTAGGACTTTGAACATGAATGAGTGTTGGACTTTGTCAAAAGCCTTTTCTGCATCAATTGAGATGATCATGTGGTTTTTAGATTTGGCTCTATTGATATAGTGTATTACAATTTTACATTTGCATATGTTGAAACATCCTTGCATCCCTGGGATGAATCCTATCTGGTCATGATGATGATCATCTTGATTTTCTGTACTCTATTTGCTAGGATTTTTTGATGATTTTTATGTCTATATTCATGAGGGAGATTGGCCTGTAGCTCTCTTTTAGTTGCATCTTCCCCTGGTTTTGGTATCCATATAATATTTGCCTCCAGGAATGATTTTGGGAGGATTGTTTCCTTTTCAATTTCATTGAAGAATTTGAGGAGTATTGGGATCATATCTTCTATAAATTTCTTATAGAATTCAGCTGTGAACCCATTAGGACCAAGACTTTTCTTTGTGAGGTGATTTTTTATTTCATTTTGAATTTCACCGACTGTTATTGGGTTATTGAGAGTTCTTGTATCTTTTTGATTCAATTTTAGTAATTTGTACCTTTCTATGAATTTGTCTGTTTCTTCTGTGACTTTGATTCTGTGAGAGTAAAGCTTCTCAAAATAGCTACTGATTATCTTCTGAATTTCCACAGGATCTGTGGTAATTTCACCCTTTTCATTCCTTATTGCTTGAATTTTAGTTTTTTCTTCCCTCTTTTTGATGAGGTTAGCTAGGAGCTTATCAGTTTTATTTAATCTTTCAAGAACCAGGTTTTTGATTCCTTATTTCTTTGTATTGTTTTCTTTGTCTTGATTGTATTAATTTCTTCTCTAATCTTTATAATTTCCTCCCATCTTTTGGCTTTGGATTTAGTTTTCTCTTCTTTTAATATATGTTTTAGGTGTATCACTAGGATATTTATTTGTTCCTATTTTGCTTTTCTAATGAGTGAATTTACAGCTATGAATTTCCCTGTAAGAACTGCTTTTGTTGTATCCCATAAATTCCAATAAGTTGTACTTCAATTTTCATTGAATTGTACATATTGTTCAATTTCTTGTTTAATTTTATGTGTGACCCATTGGTTGCTGAGAAGGGTGTTGTTAATTTCCATGTATTTATGGGGTTTTTTTCTGGTTCCTTTTGTTACTAATTTCCAGTTTCATTGTACTATGGTCAGATAATATGCATGGGATAATTTCTGTTTTCTTGCATATACTTAAGCATGACCTATAAGCTAGTATGTGGTCTGTTTTAGAAAATATTACATGTGCAGCTGAAAAAAAAGTGTATTCAGATGTGTTTGTGTAGAATACTCTGTATGGCCACTAAGTCCATTTGTTCCAAGCTCTGATTCAGTTCTGCTACTTCTTTGCTAATTTTTTTTTGTCTACTTAATGTATCTTTTGGGATAAGGATATGGCAAGGTCTCTTGTTAATATTGTGGTATTGGATATTAGACTCTTCATGTCCATTAGGATTTGTCTTATATAGTTGGATGCTTCTGTATTTGGTGCAAACAGATTCATGAATGTTAACTTTTCCTTTTGGATTTTTCCCCTATCCACTATGTAGTGGCCTTCTTTATTCCTTTTGGTCATTCTTGGATTGAAGTTCAGACTGTGCAAACATGATTGCCACCCCTGGTTTTTTTCTGAGGTGCTGAGTAGTAGTATTGCTTTCCATCCTTTGACTTGTAGCCTATGAATTGCTTTATGAGTTAGGTGCGTTTCTTTTATATAGCATATTGTTGGATTCTGCCTCCTAATCCATTGTGCTAGTCTATTTTTTTAATTGGTGAATTGATCCCATTTACATTGATGTTTATAATTGAGATGTATTGACTTATGATTGACATGTTATTTACCTGCTGTTATTTACCCCCTTTACTCCTGTATTTGTTTGTTCTATTTGGTGGGGTCTTTCCATTCTCATTCGTGGAGTTGTGGTCATTTTGTTCCCTCTCCAGAATATCTTTTAGTAGTTTGTGTAGGGTTGGCTTTCTCATCACAAAATTCTTTAGTTGTTCTTTGTCATGGAAGTATTTCACTTGTCTATCAAACTTGGAAGAGAATTCTGCAGGGTATATCATTCTGCGTTGGAATTTATTTTCTTTCAAGACTTGAAGTACTCTGCTCCATGCTCTTTTTGACTTAACGATTTATGATGAGAAATCTGCCATTATTCTGATGGATTTTCCTTTAAATGTGATATGTTTCTTTTCTCTGGAGGCTTTTAGTGTATTGTTCTTGTGCTGTGTTTCTGAATTCTTGATCATTATATGTCTGGATGTGTTTTTATTTGGGTTGATGTTATTTGGAGTTCTTTATGCTTCGAGTACCAGAATGTCTGATTGTTTCTCCACATTTGGGAAGGTTTTTGCTATTACTTCTCTCTTTTTTTGTTTTTGTTTTTGTTTATTTTTGGCAGAATTGGAGATTGAACTCAGGCCCTTGTGCTTGACAGGCAAGCACTTATTCTACCAAACCATCTTCACAGCCCCCTCTGCTATGATTTCTGCCCATATTCTTTTATATTATTTGTACTATCTTTCTTATTCATTGATGCCCACTAGTCTTGTGTTATTCATCTTTGCATCATTTTGCAGAAGTTGAACTATTTTTTTTCCTTCATCCTAGTTGTTTTAAAGAGATCTTTTCTTAGCTTTACTGCAGCTTCAATGCTGTCTTTAAGATCTGAAACTCTATCTTCTCTTTCACTTAAATGGTTTTGCTAGCTTGTGGTTGAGGTTTTAATTTCCTGTATATCACTTTGAATCTGCTTCATGCATTCTATTTGTTTCCTATATTGCTCATTCCAGGATTCCATTATTTTTCTGTTTTCTATTTTTTATCAGTATCTACTTTAGAAGCACTTAGTCATTCTTTCACTGTAATAATGTTATCATTTCTTTTTTTTACTTTGTTGATTATTTCTGATCTGATATCCTCTGTACCTCTCTGCAGTTGTTTCTGTACTTCAGATGCTTTTATTTCCGCAATTTAGGAGTACAGCTTCTAATTTGTTCACTGCTGTTCTCTCCTGTATTTATTCTGTGTTCTGTGTTGGCTCAGGGCCTGAGACTGCATTCTGCTCATGTCTGTGTCATTTTGTATAGCACTGTCTTCTGGCCTTTGGTGTAGAGCCTTGTTGTAGTAGTTACCTTATCTCCTACCAATATTATTACCTACTGGAGATTATGTGCTTAAGGCAGTTGCAGTTTTGTAGTACAGTAGTACAATTAGTATCACTTGTAATACTTGTGATTTAGCACTTGACAAGCTTTTGTAATTAATGGGTTTGTATTTTAGACCCTAAAGGCCAGCATCATGACTGTATAGCTAAGCAGAAATAAAGTTGAGAATTTGTATTTAAATTAGATCCCCTGCAGTCTGTCTGATCACCTCCCCTTAATGTACCTGGAGACTTCTAGGGAAACTTCACTCTGGTTACCTGTTGCCCCCTCTCTTGATCAAGAGAGAGAGAGAGAGACAAAGACAGAAACAGAGACAGAGACAGAGACAGAGACAGAGACAGAGACAGAGACAGAGAAACAGAGGATGCTTTCATACATCTGGGTCTAGCAATATGTCGGAGCTTTCCAGGTCTGGATCTACCTATATCGGCCTTTTTCAGCAGGTCTTGGCTTGGGTAGGGCTGCTATACTTGGCTTCTTCCTGTTGCAGCCCAGGAAAAGTGACTCTGCTACGCTCCATTGATGAGCTGTTTTGCTCCCAGATTAGCTGGCTGGATCTCCCTGCAAGCTGCTTTACTGGGAGTTCCACTACAGGGATGCAAACAAAGCTTGACCACTGGCTGGAGGCAGGAGGTGCCAGCAGGGCATAGGGCCTGGCTGCTGGCTGGAGTGGGTCTGTGAGTGGGGCTGTGTGCCTCTTTTATTTCACATCATATTATATTTCCAAATTAACTCCCTTTTTCTACAAATGTTTCAAACTTATTCTATAGAGCCAAATACTATATGATTATGTATAGACATTACACTCTTTCATCTGTTGATGGATGTATAGGCTGCTTCTAAGATTTATCTATTTTGAATTGTGCTGCTATAAATATTGATATGTATGTATTGCTGTAATACTATGTTTTTATATCTTTTGAGAAGATTCCTAGAAGAAGACTAGCTGGATCAAATTCAATTTCTATTTTTAGGTTTTTATTGTGTTGCTTTGTCTTTTTTACAAGTCTCTATACTTGGTTTTCATAGTAGTTGGACTATTTTCATTGCCACAAGCAAAGAAAGAATGTTCTTTCCTTACCACAACCTCATAAATATTTGTTATTATTTGATTTTTTTTTGTTTTTGCGGAACCAGAGATTGAACTCAGGCCCTTGCACTTGCCAGGGAAGCACTTATTCCACTGAGCCATCTCCCTAGCCCTATTATTTGATTTTTTAATCATTAATATTTTTTTCTGGAGGAAAATGAAATCTCAGTGTTTTAATTGGCATTTGTTCAGTGGCCAGGAAAGCTTAACAAGTTTGTATGTATGTATGTATATCTGTATGTATGTATGTATGTATATCTGTATGTATGTATGTATATATGTATGTATTCATTTTAAATGTGTTTGGTACAGGGTCTCACTAAGCAGCTGAGATAAGAACTATTTTAAGCCTCTCCTGTTTTAAGCCTCTCCAGCCATGGGCCACCACACCTGGACTGTTGCTGCTCAATGTGCCTGAGGGTGGGGCCAGAGCAGTATGTAGTTCCAGGGGTTGAACCCTGTTCCATGTATTTATTAACTATTTATATTTCTTCTATGATTTTAGTTGCCCCAGTGTTCTTTTATTTGGGGGTAGAGATTTGTATTTTTGAGGGCTATTTTTAAAAATGTGTTTAGTACAGAGTCTACAGGGTCTCTCTGCACAGATCATAGTGGTAGTAAACTTTCTGTTTTCAGCCTCCCGAACACTAGGATTAAAGATGTGTGCCCTAACATGCCCCATCCCAGTAGCCTTCTCAGCATACCCCCAGGGCAGGGCCAACATGGCACATTATGGATAGAACCCTGGTCCTTGCATCTGCCTAAGCAACCACTATCTAGCCATTCCTTATTTGTGAGTTTTTATGTATTTTAGATATTAGTTTTCTGTTCAAGGTATAAATGGCAGTATTTTGTCTTATTCTGTAAGATGTCTCTTTCCTCTGTTGGTAGTTTCCTATGCTGAGTGGAGGCTTTTAAATTTGATATAGTGATATTTGTTTACTTTTACCTACTTCTTTTATAATTAGAATTTAGTTTATAATCGCCTACACCTATAACTTCAAGGGTTTCATGTATTTTATTTTCTAATAGGTTTTTTAATATTTGGGTCTTAAGTCCATTTGTATTTTAATTTCATTACGGTGTGAGATATACAGTTTGCTTTAGTTTTCTGCATGTGGATATCCAACTTTCTAAGAACCATTTGTTTAAAAAAGTCCATCTTTCCTCCTGCATGTTTTGACCTCTTTGTTAAAAGATCAGGTAGATGAATGTCCCTGGGTCATTTTTGAAACTTTAATTCTGTTTGGTTGACCCACACATCTGTTTTTGTGCTAATACTATATTGCTTTTATTTATTTATTTTTTATCATAAACAGGCAATCTCCAGTGTTTATTTCTCACAGTTCTGACTAAGGAGCATCAGTTTCTCTGGTTATTATTTCATAGTGCTTCATATTTTTCTTCAGAATAACATAACTACATATTTGTATGATTATTGATTCATATCTATCTTCCCAACTAAAGTATATATTTTTTTAGAAATAGGAACTGTTTTGCTTGCAGAGGTACAGCATTTGTGAAATTTGCATGGTACATTCATTCATTCACTTAGGGTTATTTATTGCACAACTTTTATGTATCAGGAATTGTTATAGGTACTGTTGTAAACTGCAGTGACCAAAAGAAAAAAAGAGAAAAGAAAAAGAAAATATCTACTTTCATGCATCCGACATTCATGTAAAAAAGATAAGAAAGTAGGAATGGAGGGATGAGGTCTGGGATATAAGGAAGGGAAGAAGAGCCCACTGGTGAGTAACTTTTGAGTAAAATCCTAAATTGGTAAGGAAATGAGCCAGATGAGTCCCTGGGTAAAGAGAGCTTCACTGATAGGGAAAAATGAAAAGCTGATAAGTGGGATTGTGCCTAGTCCACTTCTGAGTAAAATCAAAGAATCAAATTTATATGTAGTAAAAAGGAGAGGTCCTGTGTTCAGAAAGACGACAAAAGTCACATCACTTAAAACTTTGTGGGTTAGTCTAATAACTTTTACTAGAATGAAATTAGAAACCACTGGAGGTTTGTGAACCAGGAAGTGAAAGGACTCACACTTTAACAAGTTGTTTGATTACTATTGAACACTTAGGAAAATAATGACTGTAATACTGTTGTACTATTGTTCTTAAAATATTCTTATTTGTTTCTCCCAGTTGGTGAATTGGTTTTCCTCAGATGTGTCTAATATCTACTAATATTTGATAGTATAAATATATGAACTATAACTCACATCTTAAAAGAAAGGAATGAATTTTGATTGTCTTAGTTTGGCTTAATGTTCATGGCCATAAAACCTCACTATTGATTGAAACATTGGAGTTTAAATCTAGAATGGACTCAGCCTTTCCAGGATATACATTCAAAGATCAATCAGCTTCTAAGTATTAGCAATAATTTATAACTAATTTTAAGAAAATTCTATTTATAATAACACAAAAAATAAAATTCTTTTTATGTATTTAGTACAGTGTCTACATGGTCTCACTACACAGACTGGATTTGTAGTGATTCTCCTGTTTTCAGCCTCCTGAGTGCTGGGATTACCGGTGTGCACTGTCACACCCAGTCTCAGTCGCTGTCTCAGCACACCCTAGGTGTGGGGCTGACATGGCATACCAGAGATCAGACCTCAGTCCCTGCATCTGCCTAAGTAGGTGCTTTAATCTGCTGATCTATCTGGCTGGCTCCAAAAAATAAAATTCTTAAGAATACATTTAACAAAAGTGAAATATTTGTAACTAAAAACGCTAAGAAACATTGAAAGAAAATAAATAAGTACATGAAAAACTGTTTGTAGAATGGGAGACAATATTATTAAGATGACAGTATTCTCAAATGTATTTAAAGATACAGATATCCCCATCAAAATCTCAGGAAGTCATTTGTTAAAACTTGACAAATTGATTCTGAAACTCACATGAAAATATAAGGTGTCCAGAATAGCCAAGATAATCTTAAAAAATAACTTGAGTTTGAGAACAATTCCTACTTCAAACTTGATAAAAAAAAAAATAATGGAGGTAGGGGCAATACAGGTGTACAGATAAGCAAGATCAATGGAATATAGCTGAATCCAGAAATAAACTCATTCTCCATTGTCAATTAGTTTTTGATGTGGATGTAAAGACAATTCAATGAGAAAATAACAGTCTTTTAAAATAATCCTGACACAATCCATATTGAAAGAATGCATGTAAACAAACCATGCACAAAAATTAAAATTAATCATACATGATTTTGCCATCAGTGCATTTCACACAATATACAAAAATTAACTAGATGGTATTGGAGCTAGAATATAAACTTTTTGTGGGACTAGAATCTGAAGAAATATAAAATGCTTAAAAATATAATTGTGCATCTTCATAACCTTGCATTAGTGAATTTTTTGATATGCAAAAGTGATCAAAAATAAGTCATTTAGATTTCATTGAAAATGAAGAACTTTTGTGTGTAAGAGTTACTATCGAGAAAGTAAGGACATCCACAAAAATGGAAGAAAATATTTTCAGGTAATATACAGTAAATGACTCAGATCCAGAATATGCCTTGTAATACAACAATAAAGAGATAGCTCCCTTGAATAATGAGCTAAGGATTTTATTATCATTTATTTTTTAAAAAGATACACAAGAAGAAAATGCTGAAGATTGTTAGTCATCGTGGAAATGCAGATAAAAACCGCAATGATGAGGCTACCTAGGGGTAGGTAGTGATAGTGTAGTAAGATTACAGAGATTGGAAATGCCGGGAGTTGCAAGTAGGAATGGAAAAATCACAGCTGCTTTGGAGTATGACTGTTCCTCAGAATTTCTGCTTGTAACCCTAGCATTCTGGGCACTGGAGGCTGGAGGACTGTTAAGTTCAAGGCCACCCTGGGCAACAACATTCTTAAAATATAACTGAAAAAGACTTAGGATGCATCTCAGTGCAAAGACCTGAATTCAATTCCCAGTACACATGAAATAAATAAACCTAAAGCTATTATATAACTTAGCAGTTTTACTCCTAGGAATATAAGAGAATTAAAAACAAAAATCTATGTAAGAATTGGTACATGAATATTTATAATAACATTATACATGGTGGACAAAATGTAAACAGCCTAAAATAACATTTGATGAGTGCAAGCACAAAACTGGTATAAATACAAAACGGAATTTCATTGAGGCATAAAACAGAATAAAGCACTGATATGTGCTACAACATGGATGGCCCTTGAAATGATACTGAAGCCAGAAATGAAAGACCACATCATAGATGATTCCATTTTTGTAAGATGCCCAGACTCAGCAAAAAGAAATAAAGTAGATTGCTAGTTATGTAGGGTTAATAGAGGCAGAGAAAAATTACACTGACTCCTAAAGGAATGGAGCGTCTTTTCTGAGTGATAAATATCTCAAAATAAAGGTACTAGGTGCAGAAATTTGTAATATCCTAAAGCCTGCTGAACTGTGTGTACTAATTCATAAAGAACAGGATAACTGGTATTTACTTTTTATTGCTATGAATAATGCCATTGAAATTTTGATGGTGATTACTTTAAATCTTACATATTGGTTTGGGTAGTACAGACATTTTACTAATATTATTTTGATTCATAAACATGGGATTATCTTTGTTTAGTTTTATCTTCAATTTCTCTCATCAATGTTTTATATTATAATAGTTACTATGGTATACATGATATATATTGTTTGATTATTCCTATATAATTTTTATGTTACTGTAATTTTTATAGAAATAAAGTCAATGAAACATGACAGTAGCCAATTAAATGAACTTCAAAAACAGAAGAGTGAATTGATAGAAGAATTATTTACTCTTCAAGAAAAACTTAAAGGTATTATTTTCATGACTTAGCTTACTTTGCTAACAAATAGATATATTTTCTAACAAGCAAAATAGTTGTGATATTAAAGCAGAAAAACTGATTACAACATAGTTGTGATATTAAAATAGAAAAACTGATTACAAAATAGTTGTGATATTAAAGTAGAAAAACTGATTACAACAAGCATGATGTCCTGGCTAATGCAGTACAGTTAGTAATAACAATAGCATCAAGCACAGGCTAGCTACTGATAAACTGTGGAAAGTACTAACTTGATACCTTCACCATAGGAGCAAGTTCTACCATTATATAACAAAACCCAACATATTCTAAGAGCTTGTGTGCAATGAGTTTCCTCTTGCAACAGGATAGAGTGATTTTACCCTTTTAAGGGGGATTTGAGAGGGCTGTGGACAAAACAGTTAGATGAATGAGGACAAATATAGCAAAAGCAGGGCCAGAGGGCAAAGGCTTTGGGAAAGGAGAACAACACAGGAGAGAAAGAATGAAAGAGAAAGTTAAATAATATTGAAGCAAACTACAAAAAGAAGAAACATTGTTTACTCATAGGAAAATATAAAATCAAGAGTGATAGTTGTAGACAGGGAGAAAGAAAAGAGAATAAAGCCAAAAGATAAATAAAAACCTAAATACTGAAAAAGAAATCCACAAAAATCTAGTGAGACAGAAAAGGGAAAACCAATGAAACAGACAAAATAATAATAAAATTCCTCTGGTGTCCACAGTTCTGTGGTAGTCACCAAGTTGCATCCTAGAAATGTGCTGTGCAATCCTGCCAAGTTTTCAGTAGGATTTGGGCTGGGTATAGGGCTGATGTCAGTCTCTGGATGTTGGTACTGGAACTGATCTTACGCTGACCATGTTATGTAGGTCCACTTCTTCCTCATGTGATTGTCTCTGTGGCACTGTCCCAGTTGCTATGGTGCCCTCGAGTAGGGAAACCCTGGGGTTGCTCCCAGACCTGTGTGTAGTTGGCTCCTTCTCAACCTTTCACAATTTCCTCTGCTTCATAAAACTGACTCCTCTTACATGCAGGTCATTAGATTGGTAGTGCCTTTGTTCTTCTGCAGGCCAGGACTGCTTTCCTGCTTGTACCTCTGGGCCAAAGGCTGCTCTACTTGTTGCAGACCAGGGGAATTCTTCAGTCTTTTGTATTTAGGGCTAAGCCTGGCTTTTTGTGGCTACCAGAGTGCAGTCAAGGTGATCCCACTTGATCCAGCTATTCCTCTTCTATTCTTCTGGGAAGAATTAAAAACATCATACTAGAGCAATATATGTGCACCCATGTTTGTGACAGTATAGTTTGTAATAGTGAAATCTTGGAAAGCAACCCAAATAACCACCAACCAAAGAATGGGTGAAAAAGATGTGGATTGTTTATTCATTTTAATGAGAAAAAAAAGATAAAATGGCAATGAAACAGTTTCAAAAACAGCTTAGTAGGACAGTTACAATAATCAATACAGTACATATTGTTGTCTTTGTAGTAGTTATTCAGAGGATAAGATGTAGACGGGAAATTTTGTCTAAACACTGTGACTACAAATCTTTCTTTTCATTGAACTAAGAAAAAGCTGTATATCTATATAACTATCTTTTTATATTAATTTTATTGATAAAGAAGTAGCAATGAGGCAGTTTCAAAACAGGTTAGTAGGATAGTTACAATAATTAATACATTGCATATTGTTGTCTTTGTAGTAGTTATTCATAGTACAAGATGCAGACATGATATCTTGTTTAAACGTTATTAGTTCAAAACTTTGTTCTCAGAGAAAGAAAATAGCAGTATCTGCTAACTATTTTGAATATGCAGATGGATTTTTTTATATACAAGGAGTATATTTTTTATTTGCAACGGAGCTTATTCAACCATAAAGAATGGTAAACCAGAGATGTACTCTTAAGTGAAATAAATAGTTCATGATGTAAATGTTGCATTGCCTCTCTGGTGCAAGAAACTGAAAGAATAAGGAACAAATGCACAACAGATATTGTGAAATAGAAAGAAATTATTCAAAAGGAAAGAGAAATTAGGGAATGGGAAGACGGAAAGGAAGAGAGAAGAAAAAGTGATACAAGAAAGACAAAATGGAAACAAAGCTTTGTAAATTAGAAGAAGGGTTGAAGGGAAAGGTGGGGATTGGGGAAAAAAAAGCTAAGATTTATCATGTACAGTACAAATTCCCTATGATACATATTTAATATTTAGCACCAGCAAACTATTTTTCAGATGAGTGACTAAAAATAACCTATTGGTTTAATTTTTAAAATATAAGAATTATGGGGTTGGGAAGATATCTCTTGGGAATAAGTGAGTTCAATCCCTGGTACCACAAAAAAAATTATGAATTTTTTTTGTTTAGTTCTTAAGAATGAAGAAAAAGAAGCAATTTGTACAACCAAATACCTAGAGGCAGAAAAGACAAAAATCATTGAAAAGCCTCAAAATGATGCTGAATGCCTAAGGTGAGAATTGTCTTTTTAAATTTCATATTAATAATTTTTATATTAATTTAATTGTACTAGGAATTGAACTCAGGACCTTGTACTTGCCAGGTAATTTTTAAAAATTAGATAGATTTGAAATAAAGATAAGTTTATTCATATTTTTTAAAGGTTCCAGACAGTGGCATTGTTTTCTCTGTGGGTATTCAAAACCTTGAAGCTAAGCAAGTCTAGCACCTGGCTAGCATGTTCTACATGTATGTTTCTGATGCATTAGATTGATGATGGTCAAATGAATTTTATCTTTTCTTGTATCCTTTGGATTTTTACTTGTATTCTAGTAACTAAGCCAACTTTATTATTCCTAACTTTTGAGGGAAACAGTGGAAATTACAAGTAATCTTTGTAGATTCTAAGGAGAAAAATCACAATCTATTTTACTTGAAATTGTCACTTTGTCTTTTTTTCTAAGAAATGAAAATATGTTTTCCATATGGGATATTTAGATGCTTTTATATATTTGGATACTGGCATAATGTCAGATATTTGAAATGACATAATCTTAAACACAAGGAGAAAATGCTTCAAGTTTTAAAATTTGTCTATTTTTATTGAGAATGCAGGGCTATGTTTTCTGGATTCTAAGTTTTACAGAAATTCCTATACTTTCTGGGTATAAGAGAAAAACCTCATTACTGAATCTATGAAGGGGTGAATGAAGTCTTTCACATAAATCATATAGTAAAAATGTCCACTGGACCTGAACAAATGCTTCCTCTTAACAGTGTATTGCTTTAGCCTAGAATTTTAGTAGATAGTGAGGAAGTATTTGCAATTTAATTTTATGTTAAGTTTTATAAGCATAAAATATCAATCTCTTGAGTGATGTGTATAATGCAGAATGCATTTCTGTAATGTCAATCTGCTCATTGATTTCTTTACACTTTTAAAAATGGAAATGCACACTGGTGTCATTACACATAACCATGTGAAGGCTACAGATATGAACTCCAGTTTTGTGGGTTTATCACTCAGTCATAAAAGTTTTCCCTGAATTAAAATTAAACACAGAAAGTCTGCTAGAGAATGCTTTTTTTATCTCACAAATGATAACAGAATTGATAGAAACATCAACCCATGTATCTAATCTAATCATTCTGAGCACTCAAAAGAGTTGAAGTTTTCTGAAGAGCATGTTTGCAATAGAAACTGCACCAAAATTAATCTGCATCTGCCACTGAGACTAAATGCATTTACAGTAGCAGAGCTTTTGCCTCTTCAGTGAAAAAGTCATACAGTTAAATTGGTCATTGAGGGCCTGTTGGTGATCCTTAGATTTATAAGAAGGCATAAACACATGGTATTAAAATACTCTCAATCTCTCAAAAAGGTAGCTTATATATACATTTAAATATATATGCTTTTTTCCTTTTACTACATGTATTTTTTTATTTTTAAATTGTGAGAGCAGGCTAAATTGAGTAAAAAATTCAAATACTACCAAAATATACAAAAGCAATCCATCTTCTCATCTCCTTATTATAATGCATCAGGTCTGATCATTTTAAAGGCTTGGTATGTACTTGCCAGAGTTCATTTTTCTGTATGCATAAGTGTGGACATGTATGCAGATAAATTCTTGGGTGTTAAGCAAAAAAATAAAAATCGTAAGATCACACTATTACATAGTATGCTTTATTCCTCAGCAAAATACAGAAATTTTCTACAGTAGTTTGTACTAGTTTTACTCCTTTCAATATCATTTGATATTGAATATCATTTACTCCTTTCAATATCATTGCAGGGAAATACCATATTTATCTACTTTTTTCCATGAGTTGTTACAAATGCACTTTCTAAATATTCATACCTAGATACATTTTTGTGTCTCTTTAACTGCTTGCAGGAGTGTTTCTGTAACATTATTTAGCATTAGCATCATTTAATAAAGTAACAGGAATTGTTACCCAGCCTTTACTTAGGTAATAGTCCATATTTAGTTTGCTCTTTGTTTTCAACAAGAATAACTCAAACTAGAGAAATGTAATAAAATCTCAGTTCTAAAGTTTCTGCAAAAATCTAGTCAAATATATCTGTACCCAACCCATATTATCATTTTTGAACATTTATAAAATGTAGCTATGCATTTTGTTGAATATTTCCGTTGACTCTGCATCTTTTCTTGTTGAACTTCATCATTTATTCACTAACAGAAGTCTCTCTACAGCATTGATTGTGTTGCCTTGAAGTTAATAGAGATTCCCTGTTTTGTGAATTCTTGGCACATATTATAGTTATTAGATCATGGAGAAAAATTTGATACTAAATTCAATAGATTATTTTTAAAGCTATATTCTATCTCTTAAGTTTTGTAGCCATTTTGAATATTATGCAAGTAATAAATAACATGGTGATACATTTCTAAATTAATTGGTCTCTGATAATATCATACAAGTTTGGATTTTTTTTTCATTTTGTGTATTTCCCTTTATAAACAAATCCACTGTGGAGTGAGATTGGGGAAGATGACAAAAATCTATGTAGCAAAAAGAGATTCTTAATCCAAGCAACCTAAAATTTGGAGTAAGGAATAGTTGGTAAGATTTCTTCCTTTTCCATCTGCTTCTCAGCTTGACACTGGGTCAGACCTACAGACGTGAAAGTTTTTACGTGACTGGAATAAGGGAAAGCCTAAATTAAAAAATGTATAATTCTGCTTTCACATATTTCATTTTCATACCCACATTAAGAAATAAATTATATATTAAAGGGGAACATGAGACTACTTCACTGAAGTAGTCTTATGTTTAAATGGTATAGTAAAACAATATTCACATGAACTGGTTTAGAGAAAAAGTATTAAGAAAGTCAAGCCATGGGAAAAAAAAAACTACTGGAAAACAGAATACATATGAAACCTCAAGTGTAACTAAGGAAACCAAAATGGACATGAATAATATGTAATATTTAACATACAAAGTTTAAAACCCTTTATGCCAGAAATGTCCAGAGAGAATAGCAAACTGGGCAAAAGAATAACTATGCCAAGCAAGAGATAACAGTTTATTAAACAGTTTTAATATTTTAAAGTTTTCCATTCATGCATTTATCCAAGAAATGCAGTAGAAACTCCTTTCTACTATGCATTGTACTGCATTAGTTACTAAGAATATTCAGATAAATCAAACAAGTTAATTCAGATGTACTGTTTATCAGTAAAAGTCAAACCACCAAATCTTTCATCTTTCTATCAAATTTTCATGCATTATTAAATGAGCGTATTCAAAATTAGCAAGTTATGGTATAGAGATGATTCCACCATTACTGTCAACATACATTGTAAATTCAGTATTTGAAATGAAATTTATATATATAAATATAAATATATATATATATATATATATATATATATATACACACACATATACTTCATGAGCTCTGTCCTAAAGAAAACCATTCTAAGTGCAGTAGCTTGTATGCTCAAAGAATATTAATAATAATGTTACTTATAGTAAAAATAAAAACAATTGAAATGTTCTTTCATAAATGAATAAGTTAACTGTGATGTAGCCACTTGGACTGCTATGTATTTATCTTAAATGATATAAATTGGCATACAGCTGGAAATGTAATATTAAGCAAAAAAAAATCCAATTAAATGAACAAAAACAACTAAGAGGGAAAATTGTATGATTTCTGTTGCATGAAATATACCTAAATTTCATGGACTGAAATTTGCCTTTATTTCTAATTAAATTGTAGTTGTGTGCAGTATGATAACTAAAAAATATATGTTGCTAAGGTTTTCTATGTCATTAAGAGGTAACTGAAAACAATCTTGAAACGGTATAGCAAATCATTAAAGTACTGTACATGGAACATAAATTTTGTTTAAGTAACTAGCAGTGTTAACTCATCCAAGTCATAATTTGATGATTCAAACAAAGGTAACAATAACCAGTGCAAACTACCTTAGTTATTATGCAGTGGCTGAGAGAACTTTGTCTCTTGTAGCCAGTCAGCCTATGCAGTGAAGCATAATTTCAGCTTACTGTTGTATTGCTAGCTGTAAATATATTAATATTCATAACATTATCAACTAGTTTCTTTTAAAGCTAGCAACAGCAATATGTTCTTTAAATGTAAACCTATGTTCTATAGCTTGATTATATGCTGAATAGAGAAATGCTTGCTTAATTTGCTCTGAATGTCCTCCTTAATTTCAAGTCTTTCATTCTTATTGTGCAGTAACTGAAACAGAATAGTGACCACGTAATTCTTATGGGCATAAAAAATCATATAGAATATGTAGTCCATTTGAAGTACAGTAAAGCAAGTATTTTTTACTCTTTTCATTAACTTATTGAAAATCAATAATTATGTATCATATTAAAAATTGTAGGCAAATGTTGAACTGTGAAACATATAAGATATAGACAGTGATTTTCAGAGAAATATTTCTGGAATGAATACATTGCGTGAGATTAATAATAGGTTGCACATTGTAAATAATGTATAAACTTAAATGAATATAACAATAAAAATTGTCCAAAATAAAAATGAAGAGTTTACAGATCAGTCATATAATAATAGTTTACTCGGTGTCAAAATCAAGAAACTTATATTCATATAATTAGAATTCTCAGAGTAAAAAGGGGTAGGCAATAAATATTTAAAGATTTAAGTTTTCTGAATTTAGTTGAACTTGTAACACCACACTTCCAAGAAAAAATGAACCCTTTGCACCATAAATTTGAATAAAATCATGCCCAGATACACAAAAGTGAAATTGTCCAAAACTTATTATAAAGAAAAAAGTCATGAAAGCATATACTTAAAAAAATAGCTATGTAAGCACAAAATTATATAGCATCTTATTCCACATTACAAAGAAAAGAAAAAAAAAGTCCAAGTGTGTAAGAAACTAAACTAAAGGTCTGAAAGACAGAAAAAAATCTGTCCTCTTTGAATTTTATACTTAGCAAACATACCTTCAAAAACCAAAAGCAAAATATTTTGCAGTTATATAAACTCAAACTATTCTAGTACCTCCAGATGTAGCATATAGGAAATAAAAAGCATATTTCACAACACAAGAGAAGTTGCTGTATGCTTCTGGATGAAGAATAAAGAGCTCTCAAAATGAAAGTTATGCAGGACTATGTAAAATATATTAGATGAACCCATTTAAAAGGTCATTAAAGATTTCTATGAAACTATCAAACTTATGCTGAGTTATACACATATCTTTTTCGTGTGTGTGTGTGTGTGTGTGTAAAAGATAGGGAAGAAGTAATACAAAGTTGATGGAAAATGTAAATATACCTTTTAAAGTTTCCAATACTAGGAGAAAATATCATACCATGTCATTGAAATAGATTGTAAGTCAAATACACAGTATAAATCTTAAAACAAAATTAAGATTAAGCAATATTCAGAAAATTAAATACTAATTAACTAAAAATTAAATGTTTCAAAACAATTGAACTAAGAAAAAGTTTTCATGACAGTAAAGAATTACTAAGAATAAAACATAAGATAAATACTTACATGGCAAATAAATGACCATCACTTCTAACAGTTTAGTGATAGGATATCGCACAAAGTTCTAGTGTACTGTGGACATGGATAATGTGGCCAGGTGTCACCTGTGGACTGAACTACAGCTATTTCCTTGATATCCACCCTGTAGACCCAGACAGAATCATGAACTATAGGGTGCAGGAGAAATCCATTTGTCAAGTATGCTGATGGAAATATCTTACTGCTGTATACAAAAGAATAACTGAAAGACTGATTTTGTATACCTCTTATTCTCCTATGTTTAATTGTTTGCCCTAATTGGTGGGTTCATTCTCATTCATGGAGTTGTGGTAATTTTTCTCCCTTTCTAGAACATCTTTTAGTAGTCTGTGTAAGTTTGGCTTTGTCATCATGAAATTCTTTCTTTTTTCTTTTTTTTTTATGTACTTTATTTATTTTTTT
>PVKA01025944.1:0-21417 GCA_004027165.1 Ctenomys sociabilis
TTGAGATGATCATGTGGTTTTTAGATTTCAGTCTATTAATATAGTGTATTACATTTATAGATTTTCGAATATTGAACCATCCTTGCATCCCTGGGATGAATCCTACCTGGTCATGGTGTATGATCTTCTCGATGATTTGCTGTATTCTATTTGCCAGGATTTTGTTGAGTATTTTTGCATCTATGTTCATGAGGGAGATTGGCCTGTAGTTCTCCTTTTTGGTTGCGTATTTACCTGGTTTTGGAATGAGTATTATACTTGCCTCCAGAAATGATTTTGGGAGGACTTTTTCCTTTTCAACTTCGTGGAAGAGTTTGTGGAGTGTGGGGTTTATATCTTCTATAAATTTCTTGTAGAATTCAGCTGTGAATCCATCAGGCCCTGGACTTTTCTTTGTCGGTAGGCTTTTTATTACGTTTCGGATTTCGTTGGCTGTTATCGGCTTATTGAGAGTTGTAATATCTTCTTGATTCAGTTTTGTTAATTTGTACCGTTCGAGGAATATGTCCATTTCTTCTGTGTATGCTAGTCTGTGAGCGTGAAGATTCTCGAAGTAACTATCAATAATCTGAATTTCCAGTGAGTCTGTGGTGATTTCACCCTTTTCATTCCTTATTGCTTGTACTCGAATTTTCTTTTGCCTCTTTTTGATGAGGTTGGCAAGAGGCTTATCAACTTTATTTAGTTTTTCAAGGAACCATCTTTTTGTTTTGTGGATTCTTTGAACTGTTTTTTTCATCTCAATTGAGTTAATTTCTCCTCTAATCTTTATGATTTCTTCCTGTCTTTGCGCTCTGGGTTTTGTTTGCTCTTCTTTTTCTAGTTGTCGGAGGTGCAAAACTAAGGTGCTAATTTGTTCACTTTCCATTTTCCTAATGTGTGAGTTTATAGCTATTATTTTCCCTCTAAGAACTGCTTTCATCCCATCCCATAAATTCCGGTAAGTTGTACTTGAATTTTCATTGAATTGTAGATATTGCTGAATTTCTTGTTGAATTTCTTCTGCAACCCATTGATTGCTGAGTAGGGTGTTGTTTAGTTTCCATGAATTTAGCGGGTTTTTCTGGTTTCTTTTGTCATTCATTTCTAATTTCATTGCAATGTGGTCAGATAGTATGCATGGGATAATTTCTATTTTCTTGCATATACTTAGGCATGACCTCTGGACTAATATGTGGTCTATTTTAGAAAATGACCCGTGTGCAGCCGCAAAAAATGTGTATTCATCTGTGGTTGGGTGGAACACTCTGTATATGTCCACCAGGTCCATTTGTTCCAAGTACTTGTTCAATTCTGCTACTTCTTTTCTAATTTATTGTCCGGTTGACCTATCTTTTTGAGATAAGGGTGTGTTAAGATCTCCTGTTAAGATTGTGTTCTTAGAAATTAAGTTTTTCATGTCCCTTAAGATTTGTCTTACATAGTTTGGTGCACCTGTGTTTGATGCATAAATGTTTATTAATGTTACTTCTTGCTCTTGAGTTTTTCCCCTAATCAATGTATAGCAGCCTTCTTTGTGTCGTTTGATCATTCTTAGTTTGAAGTTGAGACTCTCTGAGAACAGAATTGCTACTCCTGCTTTTTTCTGAGGTGCTGGGGCATGCAGTATTGTTTTCCATCCTTTGACTTTGAGCATATGAATGTCTTTTTGTATTAAGTGTGTTTCTTGTATACAGCATATTGTTGGATTTTGTTTCCTAATCCACTGTGACAGTCTATTTCTCTTAATTGGAGAATTGAGTCTGTTTACATTGATGGTTATAATTGAAATGTGCTGACTTATGTTTGTCATGGTATTAACTGGTATTGTTTACTCCTTTGTAACCTGTGTTTAATTGACTGTCCTGTTCAGTGGATTCCTTTCATTCTTTTGTATGGAGTTCTGGTCGTTGTGGGCTCTCTCTAGAACCTCTTTCAGCAGCCTGTGGAGGGATGGCTTTGTCCTCATGAAATTCGTTAGTTGTTCTTTGTCATGGAAGTATTTCACTTCTCCATCAAACTTGAAAGAGAGTTTTGCAGGGTATAGTAGCTTGGGCTGGAATTTGTTTTCGTGTAGGACTTGAAGAACTCTGCTCCATGCTCTCCTTGCCTTCGTTGTTTGTGTAGAGAAGTCTGCTCTAATTCTGATGGGTTTTCCTTTGAATGTGAGCTCCTTCTTCTCTCTAGCAGCTTTCAGTATATTATTTTTGTGTTGGATTTCTACGATCTTAACTATTATATGTCTGTGTGTGTTCTACTTGGGTTGAAGTTATTTGGTGTTCTGTATGCTTTGGTGACCTGAATGTTGGATTGGTTCCTCATATTTGGGAGGTTTTCTGCTATTATTTCTTCCCATATTCTTTTTATGTCATTTGTATTGACTCCTTCATTCTCGATGATACCAGTTATTCTCACATTGTTCATTCTGGCATCAACCTGCAGGTGATGGATTATTTTTTGCTGCATTCTTGTTGTTTTTAAGAGATCCTTTCTCACCTTTTCACTAGCTGCTCCGGCATCTTCAAGATCTGAAACTCTGTCTTCGCTTTCATTCAGACGGTTTTGTAGACTCGTGATTGCTATTTTTAGTCCTTCTATATCTCTTTGACTGTGTTTCATGTGTTCTATTTCTTTTCTTTATTGCTCATTCTAGGAATCCATCATATTTCTGATCTCCTCAATTTTTTTATCCATGTCTTCTTTAAAGGTAGTTATCAATTCTTTTTCTGCTGGTTTCTTCCAAGTTGGATTTCCTCTGTACATTTCTGGACCTGTTTCGGTATTTCAGATCGTATGACTTCAAAAAGTTCTTTTTTGATTTCAGAACTTATTTCAGCTTTGAGCTCCTCATGATCTTTCTGTTGTTGTTTCTTTGCTTCAGATGCTGTTAATTCATATATATCAGTTGGAATAGTGCTCTCTGCACTTGTTCTGGGTGAGCATCATTTTTCCACCCAATGTTTCTGGAATTCATTCTTTATTTCAGATTCTATGTATTCAAATATTTCTTTTTCAATTGGGGAATTACTTCTTGTTTTATTTCCTCTATAGATTTGTGCTGTTGTTCCTTTGCTGCTGTATCTGTTACTTCATTCCTTGCAGCTGAGCTAGTGTCCTCTGCCCTTCCTGATGGACTCGAGATCTGGGATTGCATTTTTCCCCTTCTCTTTGTCATTTTGTATAGCACTGATCTTTGACCTTTGGTGTAGAGCTTTAGTGCAGCTATAACCTTAGCTTGTTATGAGATTCGGGTGCCAGTCTATTAAGTTTGAGATTTTCCAGGAATGTCTATCCTGGGTCTAGCTGTTGTGTTCAGTTCCTTTTTTGCTGCAGCTCCTTTGGTTCCCCTATGTTGGTTCTAGGTGTCAGCCCTCCTGTATCAGGCAAGGCCTTCCCCAGGTTGGTGGTCCTGGGCTTTGTTCGGTTTTCTGGTCTCACAAAAGGATAGTGGATGATCTTATTCACTGAGTAGGCTGTACTGAGCCGGCCATCTTGTGCTGGGTCCAGGTCTACAGGCCGTTACCCGCGGAGGCTGGGAAAGGTCCCTCTGGTGCAGTGGGCCTGGAGCCCTCACTCGCAGGCCAGGCTGTGCTGGGTTTTGGTCCGTAGCGTGGGACCGTGGATTGCTGGGAAATGTCCCTGCGGTGTGGCAGGCTTGGAGTTCTCACTCCCGGCCGACCTGCACTGTGTCTGGGCCTGTGGGGTGGGACCAGTAATCACCTGGAAATATTTCTCTGGCACAGTGTGCCTGGAGCTGTCACCGGGCCATGTGAGGTGACGGGCAGCTTAATCCCTGGAAATGTATCTCAAGCACGACGGGCCTGAGGTTGTACACTCACTGACCTTTGATGCCCAGAGAATAGGGGAAATTCCCACTCAATCAGTGGGCTTTAGGTCAGGGGATCCAGGGAGGTGTTGGTGAGTGGGTCCTGAGGTTTCAGGGCAGTCACTGGCTTGGAGTGGTTGGGGGCAGGGATCCGCATAGCACGTGTGGGAAGAAGCCAAAGACTCTCCCTCAGACTCACCACTCTCTCACTGATCTGGGAAGCCTGGTGAGTCCTGTAACTTCGCTCTCACTTGGCGAGCTTGGCACGGGAACCAGGAGACCGCTGGAGTCAGCCACTTTCTCTGGCTCATCTCTGGGGCTGGGCAGGGGCGGGTGGGGTGGAGCAGGATGGCAGAATCAGCTGCGCTGTCTCTGGCCCGTTTTAGTGGCTGGGCGGGCGCGGGCAGAATGTATGAGGATGGCGGAGTGGGCTGCGCTGTATCTGGCTGGTCTCAGGGGCTGGGCGGGCGCGGGTTGGATTCAACTGACTTTCATGAAGGGGAAGTACAGGTTCTCCTATGTCCTGTGTCTTCACTGACCTTGAAAGGCTAGGGCGAAAATGTTGGCTGGCCTTGTGGTTCTTCTATTTCTCCACCTTCGATCTGTGAACTTAGGTTGTTTACCATCCAGAAGGAAAGCTGATTAGTATCCTGCAGCATATACCATTCACATTGCCTTATCTGACTCAATTGTTTTTAGTTGTTGTTGTACGTTTCCATTTGTATTTCTGCTTTTCGCTCCTTATACTATGGAGACTATATGATATTTACACATGTATGTCTGGTTTACTTCACTTATGAGTATATGTTCAAGTACCATCCACTTCAGTATAAATGCTTCAGACTTATCATTTTTAATAGCTAACTAATACCCCATTATATAGAAATACCATATTCAGTATCACAGCAGGATACAAACTCAATATTCAAAAGTCAATAGCATTGCTCTACACAGATAACAAGTACACTGAAAGGGAAACAATAGAAAGAATATCTTTCACAATAGAATCGTGGAAAATGAAATACCTTGGGATTCACTTAACCAAGGAAGTCAAAGATCGTTTCACACAAAATTACAATACCCTACGAAAAGAGATTATAGAGGATTTCAGAAAATGGAATGATATTCCATGCTCTTGGATAGGAAGAAGCAATATCTTGAAAATGGCCATACTCCCAAAATTTCTGTACAGATTTAATGCAATCCCTATCAAACTGCCACCAACATACCTCCCAGACATAGAGAAATCATTCTTAAACTTTATTGGGACCCACAAACGACCTAAATAGCAAAGGTAATCTTGGCCAATAAAGATAAGGCAGGAGGCATCACAATTCCTGACTTGAAATTATACTACAAAGCAACTGTGATAAAATCATCCTGGAATTGGCAACAAAATAGACCTGAGGATCAATGCAATAGATTAGAAGGTGCAGAAGCATCTATGAACACACTCGTCCATTTGATCTTTGACAAAGGGGCCAATCATACTTACTGGAATAATAGCCTTCTTAACAAATTGTACTGGAAAGCCTTCCTATCTACATGCCAAAAACTAAAACTTGCCCCAGCTCTATCACCGTGCACTAAGTTAATGTCAAAGTGAATTAAATTTCCAAATATTAAAACAGAAACACTCAATCTCCTGGAAGAGAAAGTAAGAGGAATTCTTGAAGACAGAGGGGTAGGTAAAGAGTTCATGAACTTACATTTATTTGCCCGGGAAGCACTTGAAACAATCAACAACTGGGATCAACACTTGTTCAGGAGCTTCTGCGGGGCAAAAGAAATTGTCAACAGAATGAAAACACAACCCACAAATTTTGAGAAAATCCTAACTAATAAACAATCAGACAGAGGTCTGCTGTCTAGAATATATAAAGAACTAAGATATAACAGGGCCCTCAAATTTAATGACCCAATTCAGAAATGGGCATATGACATGAATATATACTTCTCAGAGGACAAAATTAAAGAAGCGAATAAATATATGACAAAATGTTCCACATTGCTAGTCATCCATGAAATGCAAATTAAAACAACTCTGAGATACCATCTCACTCCAGAAAGAATGGCTATCACAAGCAAATCAACTAACAACAAATGTTGGAGAAGTTGTGGGGAAAAGGGAACACTTCTCCACTGGTGGTTTGAATGTAGACTGGTACAACCATTGTGGAGATCAGTGTGGAGACTCCTCAAAAAGAGTAGAATTAGAAATCCCATTCAATCCCGCAATTTCCCTACTGGGAATTTTCTCAGAGGAACTGAAAACATTGTATCATAATGAGATATGTGTACCTATGTTTATAGCACCACAATTTGTGATACCAAAATCTTGGAAACAACCAACAGGTCCATCACATGAGGAGTGTTGAAACTAACTAATATTTTGGAATGCTGGACGGTATGGATTCTGTCCAGGAGTTCAGACACCTAAATTGTATGAATGACAATGGAGTGCCCATCTTTTTGAGGTCTAGAGAAAAAAAGAAGTATAGAAAGCAGAATCATGATGGGTGTGTATAAAAGGTACATTTAGGATAAATATGCTGTGCTTCTGCATAATTTTATGAGAAGCAAGATTTGCACTAGTAGTGGTTGGACAAGATATTTTGTCGGCTTCTCATACTATGGACAACCACTAAGAAAATAAGGTACAAAGTATTAATTCTTGAATCTGTGCCATAATTCAGATGTAAAAATAAGATATGTAAACAGCTACACTCTCTTAACTTACAGATAAGGTTCATCTGGTATAACAATATCAGTAAGTATGGTATGTATGCACCATGTACGATACCAATACATTATGAAAACTGTTTGAAATGTGTTAATTTATCTAATCTTTCTTGTTCATGTGTTGTAAAACTGCCTCATTTATATTTGTAGTTCAATAAAATAGAAATAAATGAATGAATAAATAAATAAGTGAATGAGTAAATAAATAAAATAAGTGTCATTTGTCTTCTTAGGTACATAACATAGGTTTTCAATTTAATTGTAGGAAGTTAACTTTCATGGAAGAATTCTGACACTATTGCAGATATTCTAGGGTGAATGAAGTGACATGACTGCCTTACAAAAGCCATAGGACAGAGCAGATGGGACCCATGACTTGCTCATTTTTTGCATGTTTAATCAAGTACATTACTAAGTGCCTTGGACTCCAGGAGTTTCCTCACCCTGTCTTAGAGTTTGTGACTGGATGTTACCCAAGGGGGTCATGGAATGAGGGGGACCGAGGCTTGCAGACAGCTGAGTCTAGAGATCAGGTCGTTTTTGTGCTGTTACCCGAACCTAGAGTTTCTGATTGGTTCATAATCTCTTGTTGGGGTTAAAATTGTGACAGATACTCACTTTCTGGGGAGGGGAGCCTGCACAAAGTATGAGTAAGAGAAAGTTTCTTGCTCACATATTTGCTCTCGTCACTTTTACAGGCTTCTATTGCTCACAAGATGATGTGTGTGTATAGACAGTACAGTTGGGATAGATAATGCTGTGCTTCTACATAATCCTATGAGAGGCAAGATCTGCACTAATGGTGATTGGACAGGATATTATGTCAGCTTCTAATACTAGGGTCATCCACTAGGAAAATAATCATTAAATTTTTGATATAATTCAAGTATAAAAAATAAGATAAGTAAGCAGCTACACTCTTAATTTACTGATAAGAGACATCTGCTAAAATAATATCTGTAAATACAATATCATGTATGCACCTTGTACGATACCAAATCATTATGAAAACAGTTTGCAATGTATTAATTTAATGAATCTGTCTTGTTAAGGTGTCTTGATTGATATTTATACTTCAAAAAAATAAAAAGTAAATAAAAAATAAAACAGAAAAGAAAGAGTTGCCCCTGTATCAGGCCAAGTGCCTTGGAGCCAGCCAACTATGCTCTGAAATATCCACAAAGCATGAGCTAAATAAACCTTTTCTTCCTTCACTTTGGTCTGACACATTTGGTCTCAGTTTCCATGGAGAGGTAATAAAATATCATGGAATTTTTAAAACTTTTTTTTTTTTATGTACAAAAACCTACTCTGAAAAGAGCAGGGTTCAGTTCAGGAGGCATGGGCAGAGGATGGCACATGGATGAACTCGCAGATTCCAGATCATGGCTTTATCATTGCCCACGTGCTAACCTAAGAAGTTCTCAAATCCAGTAGTCCTCAGTGTCTTCATCTGTAAAGTGGACATGACACACATTTCTGGTTGTACAAGTCAGTGGAATGTAAGGCATGTGTTGGAATGCATTGCAAAATACCTGGCATCTTGTTTCTTCAGTATTTGTTGAGATGCAACTGATCATTAACCTCTGATTCTCTAAATTTTTTTCTCCGCAAAATTTGCTAGTGTGTTTCCAGGGGTTCCAGGGGAGCCTACATATCAGAAGAAACAGAAGAGGACAGTGGAAAAAATGCAGTGCAGTAATCATCAACATGAATATGTTCTCTGCAATTCTTGCTTGACTAGATATGGAAAACTATATTTAAAGGGACCACCTCACTCATAGATCCTTAAATTTTGGAGAAAATTCAGCTCTTCTCTCTCTAAGTATGTCTTCCTTTGGAGGAACAATTTTTGATACCACCTTTTCCAAATTCATTTTTGGTACTTGGGAGGACTCTGTGAAAATTAAGCCTAAAAAATGGATTTCCACTGAGCAAGTCAGCACAGTAACAGCTACAGCTCCATGGTACGTCAACCAAACTCACACATTCCAACACATCTATCATGAGCAACCTTCATAATGATAAGGGAAAACAATCCCAGATTCCTCAGGGGTGTAAGGCAGGGGAAAATAACTATGAAAAGTGGGAAGGGATGCTGGATGGAGAAGCATGGACTAAGCACTTATTTGACACATGTCTTACTGGCCTGACATTGGTGGTTATCCTGGACTCCACCACAGAATGAGATAGATTTGATGCTGCTAGGATTACTTTAATCATGGACTTCCAAGCTATACATGTGCAGTAAGTGTGAGGGGTCACGCCATGTACAGCCTCAGAATTGTCTCTCCCACCTAGCTCTGCTAGGAATAAGATGTTCTGTAGTCTGTTTTGGTTTTCTGACAGTAACAGAACCCTTGCAGGTTGGAATTTTGGTCCATTTGACTTAAACTCAATCTTCAAAAAGTAAACCTTAAACAATATAAATGGAACACTTAACTTTTCCCTGTCACTCTGTTTCAAGGGTTGATAAAGCTCATTCAGATTCATTTATTAGATTTATTTTCAGTTATGCAACACAATTGTGGTCAGTCATTGTTTTGGTTTTTGAGGTGTGTTCTGCTGATTGGAGATCTCACCTGGGAAAGCTGCTGATCTGAGTTGTCTGTCTGCACCTGTGATATTTAGGATTTATATCTCAAGCCATATTTGGAAGAGATCTTCTGACCCTTGTCCATTGCCCTGTGCCTCAGAAAAAGCATGGTTTACCCAGTGTTGAATCAATGACAATTATCTCCTCTGTGTCAACTGAACTTCAAGACTGAACCTCAATAATGCTGACATTCACTCCATTTCATCCTTATAGAGATGAAGTGGCCTTCACCTATTTTTGGTCCACAATAAAAATATCTCCTCTGCATTCAATCCTGAAACTCTCAAAGGATAAGTTTACAACTTTTAGACCCAATTCATCTGGCCTTCAGTCCTTAGGCAGAACTGGAGATCAGTTTAGGTTCTCCTCAGGTCTCAAGAAAGCTGGTGACTTGTTTTCAAAGCAAACAACAGTCAGCACGTCATAGTAGCTGACATAATTGCACTGAAGTTACAAATGTATCACAAGAGGACCTCATGAATTTCCTTACAGTTTCATATAGAAACAGGTATTAATCTACCTTTAGTACTCTGCCTCAAAGGAAACCATTACATGTTATTGAAACAGCAATTTTGGCTACCAGCTGTTAGTATCCAATGACTTTGGCTATAATAACAACATGAGAATCAATTATAGCAGCTTAATCCAATCAGGTGAACCAGTAGTCTAGATACTTATATACTGTCTGCTTTCAGTGTGAAGTGTTTTACACAGGTATAAGATATTTATTTTGACTTTAAAATAGCATTCCAGATCTTATGACCAGTCCATTTATAGCTGCATACTTAAAGGTGCAAAAAGGGCACTGTAATACACTCTGCTTGTTAACAGTTTCCTGCTGTGCACCTGTCTGTCTGTCTGCCTCCTTTGTGACAATGCACAATACCTGCAGGGGCGCTGTTTGCACACTGCCGTTCTATCTTTTGAGACAAAATATTTGTATACTTCTTAATTCTCATTTGTATATTTAAATATCTGTTTACAATTTAAGTTGATTTATACATACCACTGAAGTTAAGTGCATGCTTCTACTCGGGTTACCAACTGATCAAAATAATGTCAAGTGTTGCTTTACAAATTCGATGCAATTCATACTGCTCTGTATGTACGATAACTCAAAAAATGCTTCATTGGTTAAAAAAAAAACGGGTTAGTGTCGTCTCATTGAAATACATTAAGATATTTCATTTTGGATAGCTTAGGCTTAAGGAAATTGTTTAAATAACTCCCCATGGTGAATAAAGAAACTGCTGCCTGAAAAGCTTCTTCCACTCTTTCTTGACTCATGGACCTCCACTGTATTCCACAGTCTTGTGAGAGACATAGCCCAATAAATGCTGCTAAACATATTTCTGTAATAAATTTACTGTTTCATCATCAAAGGGCTTCTCCTACAAAGGACTGTAGGACAAAAAAGTTGTTTTTTTTTTAATTAAAAGCTTGTCCTAGTGCAAACAAATTAAGACCCAGAGGTGTCCATCTATCTATGACATTCATTATTTTGAATATCAGGTGTTCTCAATGTATTTCTGCCTTCCTGGAATACAAGTCTTTTAAGGTAAAAGTTCTTTAACATTGTTAGACTCAGATACCTGAGCTTCTCCTGTGCTCTCGCTATTTGTAATAAGAGGTTTCTGTCTAGTCAACATGAGATGTTCAACAAGATTATAGGATTTTTTAAAGCTTTTGTATATATTATGCCAATATACTCAGTGAAGCTCAGGCACGAAACAGTCTAGCCAATGACAAACACTGAATGTGGAGGTTAAACAATATAAACTTCTTTGATACATTTATATGTAGTTATACTCTTCTTATGTTATATCCCATTAAAGAATAACAAATTATGTAGTAGTATCATTGTGTCATTATATGAAAAGGCTATCTCCTCTAATATGGATATTTAAATGTGCTTTAATAATAATATAATTATGACCGTGTTAAAATACTATTTAACGCTTTTTAGGTGTATTTCGTGTGTGTGTGTGTGTGTGTGTGTGTGTGTAGGCTCTCAATACCCATCTCAGACTAGTATAAATCCTCTTGTTTTATGCTTCCCCAGTGCTGGGATCACATGTGTACACCACCATGCCTATACTCTATGTAACACTTTTGATTTCAAGTTTCCTCTAAAACTATACAACTGACTTACGATAACATTCTGCTAGGACTATGTTATGACATCGGTCATGATTATTAAGTTTTACACATTCTCTGCATGGGCCAGGGAGATGGCACATTGGAATAAGCATTTCCCTGGCAAGCGCAAAGGCCTGAGGTCAATCCCTGCTTCCACCAAACAAAAAAGTCTTCTGACCATGATTTGTAGTTCAAATTACTGGAGATAAAGTACTGAATAATGCTTAGGTAACATGATCAAGCCAGGCCATGACCACTGGCACTAACAGATGAAAGAGAGGCTCCACACATGGTGTAAAAATAATACCTGAGGTGGCTTAATTGGCCATGAGAGAGAGTAGAGTGTTAATATTGGTAAAAGAATGTCTCATCATAATTTGGTCTTATATATCAAGCATAAAAGTATAACCAAATGCTGGATAACACAATACCGCTGGGAACACAACTAGATATAAAAATTGGCTCCAAAAACTGACCATTACTCCCTGAGTAGTAAATGGATTCTTAGATAATTAACTCTGCTCAGAATGTTGTATAATTTCCAAATGTTGACCCACGTACTACTCACTGCATGATTTTGCTCCAGGAAACTTCATCTGAGAGGTGTTTTTATGGGAAACCACTTTGACACCACTCCTGGCTCTAAGAGGCTTCTCTTGATCTGCATTCTGCCATTTTTATTCCCAATTATTCTTTTTCTATAAACTTATCCACTATTAAATTGCTATGGTCACCACGTCCATGATCTAAAAGGTATCTTTGTTTTCTTTTAATTTTTTTATTGTTTAATGACAAAAGTAGATAAAATAGCAATGATACAATTTCAAAACAGATTATTAGGAGAGTAACAATAATTAATACATTGCATATTGTTGTCTTCATAGTAGTTATTCAACAGATAAAATGTAGACATGATATCTTGTCGAAACAATAGTAGTACAATCCCTTTTTCTCAGCGATCTAAGAGAAAGTAGCTGTGAATCAATTCTATTTCATATATATATGTATTATTTTTACTAAAAAATGGTCCTTATTTCTATCCCTATTTTGCATTTTCTTTTGTCAGATATGGGTGTTCCATTGCTGTTACAGAAACTGTATTGGAGAGATCTTTAAAGGTCCTTTTCATATTTGATGCCATTTAAAAGATTTCAGGCACAAGAATTCAGCAAACTAAACAAATATACTCCAATAGTAAATATTAGTAATGAGTTATCAGCACAACTGACAAAAGAGGAAAACCTTTAACTCTTGCAATGCCGAAGCAAAATCCATTTATAGTCAACATTGAAGAAAGTACATTCACATCAAAATTCACAATTAACCAATGATATGAGGACAGGATATTATATGTGAGATCAGAATGATCCTGTAATTCATCATTTCAAGTTACTTTGGACCTAGGAGGAAGAATAGGTGATCAAAGCTTTACAAATGAAGCATATCTCCATCTACAAGTAATACAAAGAGGAGAGACATCCAGATGCTGCGCATTGTATTTTTGACCAGGGCTGCCCTTTCATTGCTTAGAAAACAGCCTGATCTCCGGAAGCACAGCCAGAAATGGGGCCTCATGTCACTGGGCTGGAAACTCAGGCTGTGATTTGTTAGGGAACATGCCCTGTCTAGGCCTCACATCCTTCCCTCTAGAGGCTCAGAATGTACCACTGTGCTGTCAAAACCTGCTCATACAAATGTGGGTAAGACCTGGGACCTTTCCCAGACAGCATGATTACATCATGTTGTACTTTCATCTTGGTAGTTTCAGCAAGGGACCTCAGATCCCACAGATACTCATGGTGAGCAGGATCACTGTTGGGAACCTGGGGGTACACCAGGCATTCAGCCTGTACCAAATTCTCTCTGATGTATTTCCATGGGTTGCCACAGCAATGTGAGTTCTCTCAGCTAATACTTTCTCATGTCTCAGAATGTGCCTAAGTTGCTCTTCCCTGACTCTGTTGCCCATTAGGAAGATTGCACTGGGGATAAGTATCTGGAGGTGAGCTTTAGGAATAATCTGGTCAGCCTCACATAGTACCCTACTATAAGTGATTGTGAAGGCAGGGACAAGCTCATATGTGTGTCCAGGGGCACCCAATTCCCTTATACTAATGAGCAAGCCCAGTTGAATATAGTCACAAATTTCTGCAAAGTTCACAGTGAACTGCTAAGGGGAATTGGAGGCCACCGTATTCTAATTCTTCCATGGTGATCTGCTCTTTCTTTTGATATTTCTGGAGCAGAAATCCCAGTGTTATGTAGCTCGACATTTTTCATTGCATCCATCCAGATCTGAGGGGCGTCCATGTCCTGGTGCGGACTTGGTCCCTTCACTTGCTGATTGATAGGCCCTTCACATTCTTGCTTTCTTTCACTGGCAGCCATGGCACTGGATAGAGCAAAGATTTCCTTGGGATTTAGAGGACTACTTGTGTTCCAAGGCCCAGGTTCCTCTCTTCCTGTGGCTCCAGTGACAGTGTAGGAATAAGAAAATGAAGCGGAAGAAGTGGGGCCAGCATTTCCCTCTTCTTTGTGGGCCTGAGCACCAAGGAAGATTCATCCACTTCTTTGTCCAGAACAGCTTTTCTTTTGCTAGCTGTCTCAGCTCTTCTGACCATGGGGCATCATGGGGTTTCAAGTGGATGACGTGAGCTTACACTGAGAACTCAGGCTTATAGGAGAGAAGGAGACTATCATTTATTTGAACTGAGAATCAGATACACATTGCCTCGCATGGAGGGCCACAGTTGTTATCTTTAGGGAAAGCTCTCTCCTATACAATCTTTCATCCCTGTGTTACTGGAATGTGGGTCGAGACTGCTTTGAAGGCCTCAGTTTACTTCATAGGACAAGAAACTAGGGAACACAGCGCGTTATAGGAGACCTGTGGAAAAGAACGTGTACTTTCTATCATGGGAATATCCCTCTGTCCACTTCAGGGAATACACAATACACCCACTCATGGCAATGCCTGTATTGAACTAACTGTGTGAGCTGAGGACACTGTCCAAGAAGTCCCTCATCCCTGGATCCTGGAGCTGCTTAAGGAGATTCAGTGGATCCGTGCAAGAAAAGTCCTTCGACCCTAGTCCTCGTAATGTGGGAGGCCATGATTGTGAATGACAGAATATCAAGTGAACGGTGCCTCCATGCTCTCTGAGCACACTCAAATGGCACTGGGCAGGGTCTTCATCCCAGTGCACTGCTGGCTTTAACAAAGTCCAATTAAAAGACAAATTTATCCCTTCCTGAGAGTGAATAAACACAATGCATTACCACCATCTAGGGCCAAATTGGTCAATCAGCAAAATCAAGCATTCCTAAATTCAGTTTTGTCCATGTGCCAGAGGAGAGGATGCTCTTCCATTTTTTTCACGATAAATGGTGAGATCCAGAGCCCTCTCTGCAATGACTTCTGGCTACCTTCTCTAAAGCACAGCAATATTGCATCAGCACACTCAAAAGAATAGAAAATGTGATGCTGATATACAATAAAGAACTGTGCTGTGCAAAGTGAGTACAACCTGAAAACCTTTTAGGTATATGTGACAACTAGAGACTGTATCTCAAGGGAACTAAATCAAACACACCATATCACATACCACACTGTTTCTTTTGAATGGCAAAGCCAAACTTTAATCATGGCATACACATTAAAATAAATTATATATAAGTAGAAATAACATGCCCAAATAAGAATGATAGAATAGGTCGGAGTAGTGGGAAGGTCAAGAATGTAGAAACAACTCACAGGGAGAAAAGAATCACATGGACCCAGAAGAGACTTAGAACATTAAAAGAAATAGTAGGCAACAGTGCAAGATTGGCAGTATTGAAGTGCTTGATATCAAATGAAAGTACAATCTACATCTGCATCATTCTGACTATACAACCTCTTCTGGATGCATGGAACAGAATAGACACTACAGCAACAACAGTAATAAAGCCCAAGCATCTTATCCTGACAAGGGACCAAATTCTACAGAAAATGTCTCCTCTTTATCAAAAGATGCACAGTCAACAACCTCTCCACAAAGCAATGCTTGAACCTAGACCCATACTGCTAACCATGTACTGAAATAAAAGAAAAATATATCAGCAATCTTAATGGTAAAACAGAAACAATGAGGTAGAAGACAAAACAGTCCTAAGGATAGACCCAGGCATAATCATCATGTTTGTGAATAGAACCCCAGATGCACAAGTCATGACACCAAGAATTGACAAATAGGACCATATCTATGAAAAAGGCAACACACAGCATCAAGAAGAGGTACACTACAGAATTGGAAAGGAGACTTCTAGCTATTACTCAGAAAAAGGATTAATATCTAGAATAGTTAAAAGTAGAAAAGACAGGTTCTGCAAATAACAAGACCCAATTAAGGAAATTGGTTCTGAAATGAATACTTCTCAGATGAGAAAAGATTGTCTAACATACACATGAGCAAAAAGGTAAGTGCTGCTGGCCATTAAATAATTGGGAATTAAGTCTACACTGAAATTTCACCTGAGTCTAGAAAGACTAGTTATCCTGAAGAAATGACAGAGAAAATCGTGGGAATCCTTTGGGGGAAAGAGCATACTTATTCCTTATTGTTCTGAGCGCAATCAGGTGAAACCACTATGGAAGTCATTTTGAAACAAAAAATAAATAAATAAATAAATAAAATTATATATATATTTAACTGAGATATTTCCTTCTAAGTTTTTTCATATGATAATTAAGACATGACAATACAGTGATAGAAGCATACCGATGCTTATAGCAGCAAAACTGACAGTACCTCAATTTTGCAAGGAAGTTATATGGCATAACAGCTGGATAGAGAAAACGTGCTGTTTGTGCAGACTGAAGCAGTATGCCTGAATAAACAAGAAAGAGCCAGAGTCCTTTTGAGGAAAATGTATGTACTTCAAGAGCAAAAGACTGGGTGAAGTAAATCACATACTTTTGCTTCAAAACTGCACGCTTTCTCTTATATCAGAAATCTAATCCATATATGAAAAGGAAAAAAATACATAATAAATGCTGAGCCAGATCTATAACATTTTATAAGGTTGAAAGAAAGTGATATTAGAGGAGAGGGGCACGCATTAAAACCTGAAATTCTGAATATTACACATGCAATTGTCTATGAGGAATGTGACAGGCAGTGCAAACATACAAATTCCATTAAATCACACATATGTCCACTTGGTACAGAGCTTCAATGAAGCTGTGCGAGGACAGGGAAAGGCATGAAATAGCATGATCATGTGCCATGCACATGGAGCAATGTCCCACAATGAGTGTGATCATTATGTGTCACAAGCATGCTCCACTATAAGCAAACTTAACTGCTTAGCTGGGATCTTCTCCTTGATTCCAAATAGATCTTCACCTGCTCTGGTTCCCTCAGGATGTGTCTCCTGCTATGATCTGGAGAAGATCCTCACATCAATGACCACCTTCTTGAAACAAAGGAGACAAAAATGCAGCACACGTGGACATCTCTGTATGGATATCCCCAAACTGAGAAGGAGGGGAACCCAGAGGCCTTTACTGGTCTGGTGCAGGCCCAAGTGCTAACATTTCCCCACTGCTGACCTGAGGCTGCAACTGGCAAGTGAAGTCCACCATCACCTCAGAACAGCAGAGGTGGAAGTAGAGGCCACGGTAAATGCTCTGCAAGTCCTGCCTTTGGCCACCCTGTGAGGCTGAAGTTCAATCTTGAGCACAAGGCTCTTACATCCCTTCAGGGCCATGGACTACAAAGAGCTAGCTCTCCTGAAAATTCTGCATTTTCTAGGGTAGGACAGCAACCAGAGGATTTGCTAGAATGATGTGAGACTCTGTCTCTGAAATATGGCATTCACAGTACTTTCTAACTGTTCCATAGTTCTGCAGGAACTCAGGTCCTCTCCACCCCTGGCTAGGAAAATGAAGGAATTGGCATAAGTCTGTGAATGCCTACTGTGGTAAAATAATGTAAAATCAGCACCCACTAGATTGCAGAGGGGCCATAATAAATCTGATTCATTTTTTTGTCCATTCATTTTGTTGAAGTAAAAATGTCACTCAGACAGTTTCAAGACACCTTAACAATACAAATTCGATAAAATAATACATTGCAAACTGTTTTCATAATGTTTTGGTATTGTACAAGGTGCATACATGATATTATATTTACAGATATTATTTTAGCAGATATCTCTTATCAGTGAATAAAGAGTGTAGCTGCTTACTTATTTTTATACGTGAATTATATAAAAATTCAATAATTATTTTTTTTTCTTTTATTGTCTTTTTTTTGAGACAGGGTCTCACTATGCAATTCAAGCTGGCCTTAAGCTCACTTTGTAGCTCACGCTGGTCTCCAACTCACAACAATCCTCCTGCCACAGCCTCCCCAGTGCTGGGATTACAGGCATGCGCCACCACGCCCGGCTAAAAATTCAATAATTATTTTCCTAGTGGATGCCCATAGTACAAGAAGCCGACATAATATCCTGGCCAACCACCATTAGTGCAGATTTTGCCTCTCACAGAATTATGTAGAAGCACAGCATTATCTATCCCAACTGTACTGTCTATATACACACACATCATGATTTTTTCTTCCTACACCCCTTCTTTGTCTACACCTGTCAAAAGTGGGCACTCCATTGACATTCAACTAACTTAGGTGCTACAACTCGACAACACAATCCAACACCATGCAGCATTCTACAACCATAGTGAGTTACTCAAAGAAATTGTCGACCATAGCAATTTACAGCTCAGCTTAATATTATGGGCTCACGATGTACACTTCATTTTTATACTTTTCTGCTGGATGTTTAAGACCTAGGTAGATCAAGACTGATATACCAACACATGAACTTTATATTTCCTCTGTGGTCAGTGAATTCCTCTCAGGGTTGATCTTGTAGTCCTGTACATTACTCTGTACTTCTTTTCTCTGTGTCATCCATGTGGATGAGTCACGACCAATGCTTGACCACTTTGGTCTCTTTGAAAGCTTGAGAGAAAGTTTCTCTTCATGTGACTCTCGCCAGACACACTTTAGAACTTCAATCTCTTTCTTCTGTGGCTCCATAATCCCCTTGTTCAGAAAATTTGGAGCTCAACTGAGTTTCACGATGTTGCAGTACAGGTTCTCCTATGTCCTGAGTCTTCGCTGACTTTGAAAGGCTAGGGCCAAAATGTAGGCTGGCCTTGTGGCTCTTCTATTTCTCCAACTCTGACTTCTAATCTTAGGTTGCTAACCATCCAGAAGAAAAGCTGATTAGTATCCTGCAGCATATGCCATTCACTTTGCCTTATCTGACCCAATTGATTTTAATTGTTTTACGTTATCTTTTGTATTTTTGCTTTTCACTTGTTATATTAGGGAGACTATATGATATTTACATATGTGTGTCTGGTTTATTTCACTTAAGAGTATATGTTCAAGTGGCATCCACTTCAGTATAAATGCTTCAAACTTATCATTCTTTTTTTTTCCAATTATTTTTATTTTATTAAAATACAAATATCAATAAGACAGTTTCAAGACACGTTAAACATACAGAGTCGATGAATTAGTACATTGCAGCCTGTTTTCATAACGTTTTGGTATTGTACAAGGTGCATACATGAAATTATATATACAGGTTTTTTATAGCTGAATAATATCAAAGATTCAATAATTATTTACCTAGTGGATGACCATAGCACTAAAAGCCGACATAATATCCTGTCCAACCACCATTAGTGCAGATCTTGCCTCTCATAGAATTATGTAGAAGCACAGCGTTATCTATCCCAACTGTACTGTCCATACACACACATCCTGATTTTTTCTTTCTACACCCCTTTGTTTGTCTACACCTGTCAAAAGTGGGCACTCCATTGACATTCAACTACCTTAGGTTCTTGAACTCGACACCACAATCCAACACAGTCCAGCATTCTGCAACCATAGGGAGTTATTCAAAGAAATTGTCGACCATATCCATTTACAGCTCAGCTTAATATTATGGGCTCACGATGTATACTTCATTTTAATACATTTATGCTTTTCTGCTGGATGGTTAAGACCTAGGTAGATCCAAACTTATATACCAACACATGAACTTTATATTTCCTATGTGGTCATTGAAGTCTTCTCAGGGTTTATCTTGTAGTCCTGTACATTATTCTGTATTTCCTTTGTCTGTGTCATCCATGTGGATGAGTCACGGCCAATGCTTGACAAGATTGCTCTCTGTGAGAGCCTGAGAGAAAGTTTTATCTTCATGTGACTGTCCCTAGGCACACTATAGAACTTCGATCTCTTTCCTTTGTGGCTCCATAATCTCCTTGTTCAGAAAATTTGGAGCTCACCTGAGTCTCATAATATTGCAGTACGGGTTCTCCTATGTCCTGAGTCTTCGCTGACCTAGAAAGGCTAGGGCCAAAATGTTGGCTGGCCTTGTGGCTCTTCTATTTCTTCAACTCTGACTTGGGATCTTAGGTTGTTAACCACCCAGAAGAAAAGCTGATTAATATCCTGCAGCATATGCCATTCACTTTGCCTTATCTGACTCAATTGATTTTACTTGTTATACATTTCCTTTTGTATTTCTGCTTTTCGCTTGTTATACTAGGCAGACTATACAATATTTACACATGTGTGTCTGGTTTATTTCACTTATGAGTATATGTTCAAGTGGCATCCACTTCAGTATAAATGCTTCAAACTTATCATTCTTAATAGCTGAGTAATACTTCATTATATAGAAATACCACATCTTTTTCAACCATTCATCATGTGATGGATGTCTTGGTTGTTTCCAAGATTTTGCTATCACACAGTGCGCTGCTATAAACATAGGTACACATATATCTCTATGATACAATGTATCCAGATCCTTTGGGAAAATTCCCAGTAGGGGGATAGCTGGCTTGAATGGAATTTCTAGTCCTACTCTTTTGAGGAGTCTCCACACTGACTTCCACAATGGCTGTACTAGTCTACATTCCCACTAGCAGTGGAGAAGTGTTCCCTTTTCACCACAATCTCTCCAATATTTGTTGTTGGATGATTTCCTTATGATAGCCATTGTTTCTGGAGTGAAATGATATCTCAGTGTTGTTTTTATTTGCATTTCACGAATGGCTAGCGATGTGGAGCATTTTTTCATATATTTATTCACTTCTTTAATTTCATCCTCTGAGAAGTGTGTATTCATCTCAGATGCCCATTTCTGAATTGGGTCTTTAAATTTGAGGGCCCTGTTATATCTTAATTCTTTATAAATTCTAGACAGTAGTCCTCTGTCTGATTGCTTATTAGTTAGGATTTTTTCCAAGTTTGTGGGTTGTCTTTTCACTCTGTTGACAATTTCTTTTTGCATGCAGAAGCTCCTTAAGAAGACTTTACCCCAGTTGTTGATTCTTTCAAGTGCTTCACGTCTGAATATATGTTTGTTCATGAATTCTTTACCTACCCCTATATCTTCAAGAGTTCCTCCTACTTTCTGTTCCAGGAGATTGAGTGTTTCTGTTTTAACATTTAGATCTTTAACCATTTTGACTTTACCTCAGTACATGGTGATAGAGCTGGGTCAAGCTGTAGTTTTCGGCATGTAGAAAGCCGTGTTTTCCAGCACCATTTGTTAAACAGGCTATCTTTCTTCCAGTGAGCTTGTGTAGCCCCTTTGTCGAAGATAAGATGGCTGAGTGTTTTCGTAGATGCCTCTGCATCTTCTAATCTATTCCACTGATCCTCAGGTCTATTTTGTTGCCAATACCATCTTGATGTCATCATAGTGGCTTTGTAGTATAATTTCAAATCAGTAATTGTAATGCCTCCTGCCTTGTCCTGATTGGCCAAGACTGCCTTTGCTGTTCTAGGTCGTTTGTGGTTCCAAATAAAATTTAGGATTGATTTCTCTATATCTTGGAGGTATGTTGGTGGTAGTTTGATAGGGATTGCATTAAATCTGTGCAGCAATTTTGGGAGTATGGCTATCGTCACGATGTTGGTTCTTCCTATCCAGGAGCATGGAATATCTTTCCGTTTTCTGAAATCCTCCATAATCTCTTTTCTTAGGGTGTTGTAATTTTCCATGAAAAGATCTTTGACTTTCTTGGTTAAGTGAATCCCAAGGTATTTCATTTTCT
>PVKA01025944.1:21517-32440 GCA_004027165.1 Ctenomys sociabilis
AGAGGAATGCTATTGACTTTTGAGTATTGATTTTGTATCCTGCTATGCTACTGAATTTCCCTATCAGTTCTAGTAGTTTCTTGGTGGAATTTTTGGGGTCTTCCAAGTAAAGTATCATGTCGTCTGCAAATAGTGATAATTTAACTTCTTCTTTTCCTATTCTTATTCCCTTTATTTCTCCCTCTTTTCTAATGGCTGTGGCCAAAGATTCCAAGACTATATTGAATAGGAGGGGTGATAGAGGACATCCTTGTCTTGTACCTGATTTAAGAGTAAAAGATTTCAGTTTTTCCGTGTTTAGGATTATATGAGCTTTTGGGTTGTCATAGATGGCTTTTATCAAGTTAAGATAGAGTCCATCTATTCCAATTTTCTGTAGGACCTTGAACATGAATGAGTGTTGGACTTTGTCCAAGGCTTTCTCTGCATCAATTGAGATGATCATGTGGTTTTTAGATTTCTGTCTATTAATATAGTGTATTACATTTATAGATTTTTGAATATTGAACCATCCTTGCATCCCTGGGATATATCCTACCTGGTCATGGTGTATGATCTTCTTGATGATTTGCTGTATTCTATTTGCCAGGATTTTGTTGAGTATTTTTGCATGTATGTTCATAAGGGAGATTGGCCTGTAATTCTCCTTTTTGGTTGTGTCTTTACCTGGTTTTGGAAAGAGTATTATACTTGCCTCCAGAAATGATTTTGGGAGGACTTTTTCCTTTTCAATTTCATGGAAGAGTTTGTGGAGTGTGGAGATTATATCTTCTATAAATTTCTTGTAGAATTCCATGTGAATCCATCAGGACCTGGACTTTTCTTTGTCAGTAGGCTTTCTATTATGTTTCGTCTTTCATTGGCTGTTATCAACTTATTGAGAGTTGTTATATCTTCTTGATTCAGTTTTGGTAATTTGCACCTTTCAAGGAATATGTCCATTATTTCTGTGTCTTCTATTCTGTGAGCTTAAAGATTCATTAAGTAATTATTGATATTCTTCTGAATTTCCACTGGGTCTGTGGTGATTTCACAGTTTTCATTCCTTATCGCTTGTACTTGAATTTTCTTTTGCCTCTTTTTGATGAGGTTGGCAAGAGGCTTATCAACTTTTTTATTTTTTCAAAGAACCAACTTTTAGATTTGTCGATTCCTTGAACTGTTTTTTTTTTTTTTTTCATGTCAATTGAGTTAATTTCTGCTCTAATCTTTATGATTTCTTCCCAACTTTGTTCTCTGGGTTTTGTTTGGTCTTCTTTTTCTAGTTATTGGAGGTGCAGCATAAAGGTGCTAATTTGTTCTCCTTCTGTTTTCCTAATGTGTGAGTTCATAGCTATGATTTTCCCTCTCAGATCTGCATTCTTCGCATCCCATAAATTCCGGTAAGTTGTACTTGAATTTTCATTCAATTGTAGGTATTGTTTAATTTCTTGTTGAATTTCTTCTGCAACCCATTGATTGCTGAGTAAGGTTTTGCTTAGTTTCCATGAATTTAGTGGGTTTTTCTGGTTTCTTTTGTCATTCCTTTCCAATTCCGTTGCATTGTGGTCAGATAGTATGCATAGGATAATTTCTATTTTCTTGCATATACTTAGGCATAACCTCTGGACTGGTATGTGGTCATTTTGTAAAATGACCCCTGGGCAGCTGAAAAAATGTGTATTCAGCTGTGGTTGTGTGGAACATTCTATATATGTCCACCAGGTCTATTTGTGTCAAGCTCTCGTTCAGTTCTACTACTTCCTTGCTAATTTTTTCTCTGTTTGACCTATCTTGTCGTGTGCAACCTCGCCGGCAAGGAAGACGCAACAACCAGCTCTTCTTTCCGGGGTTTATTCAGGACCCCTATACAATCTTCTTCCCCTGCTAGCTAGCCTCCTTGCTTCCTCCTTCCTAGTCTCTCTGCTCTCTCCTTCCTCTTTCAGGGTCAGCCTGCTCATGCCTTTGAACCAGTGGGCTTTCAACTCCGTAGTGCCACGTGGGCACAGCCGATAGGTCCATGTACACGGAAGCAACGCCCTAGTCCTTAGCCTTAGCCAAATGAGAAGTTGTTTGCTCCGGAGAGCATCCACCCCCAGGTGGGGGTGGAGGGCGGAAGCCAGCGCCCTCTTTAAGGTGCAGCTGTGCCTTTAAGGTGTGGCTGGCCCAGCTCTCCACAGTAAGTTGTTTGTTATGGAGAGCACTCACCCCCAGGCGGGGGTGGAAGGCAGAGGCCAGCCTTGTCTTTCAGGTGCAGCTATTCGCAGCTCTCTACACTATCTTTCTGAGATAAGGGTGTGTTAAGGTCTGTTATTAAGATTGTGTTCTTAGACATTACATTTTTCATGTCCCTTAAGATTTGTCTTACATAGTTGGGTGCTCCTGTGTTTGGTGCAGAGTTATTTATGAGTGTTACTTCTTGCTCTTGAATTTTTCCTCTGACCAATATATAGTGGCCTTCTTTGTGTCGTTTGATCATTCTTGGTTTGAAGTTGAGGCTGTCTGAGAACCAAATTGCTACTCCAGCTTTTTCTGAGGTGCTGGGGCATGTAGTATTGTGTTCCATCCTTTGAATTTGAGGCTATGAATGTTCTTTTACGTTAAATGTATTTCTTGTATAAAACATAATGTAGGATTTTGTTTCCTAATCCACCTTGCCAGTCTATTTCTATTATTTAGAGAATTTAGTCCGTATACATTTATGGTTATAAATGAAATGTGTTGACTTACGTTTGTCATGACATTTACCTGGTATTGTTTACTCCATTGTAAACTCTGCTTAAATGACTGTCCTGTTTAGTGGGTTCCTTCCATTCTCATTCATGGAGTTCTGGTCATTGTGGTCTCCCACTTGAACATCTTTCAGCAGCCTGTGTAGGGATGGCTTTGTCATCATGAACTTCTTTAGTTGTTCTTTGTCACGGAAGTATTTCACTTCTTCACCAAACTTGAAAGAGAGTTTTGCAGGGTATTGTAGTGTGGGCTGGAATTTATTTTCATGTAGGACTTGAAGAACTCTGCTCCATGCTCTCCTTGCCTTCATTATTTGTGTAGAGAAGTCAGTTGTAATTCTCATGGGTTTTCCTTTGAATGTGAACTACTTCTTCTCTATATCAGCTTTCAGTATATTATTTTTGTGTTGCATTTCTGGGATCTTAACTATTATATACCTCGGTGTGTTTCTACTTGTGTTAAGGTTCTTTGGTGTTCTGTATGCTTCAGTGACCTGAATGTTGGATTGTTTCCTCATATTTGGGAGGTTTTCTGCAATTATTTCTCCCCAAATTCTTTTTATGTCATTTGCATTGTCTCCTTCATTCTCGTTCATACCAATTATTCTCACATTGTTCATTCTGGCATCATCCTGCAAGTGATGGATTATTTTTTCTTGCATTCTTGTTGTTTTTAAGAGATCCTTTCTCCCCTTTTCACTAGCTGCTCCGGCATCTTCAAGATCTGAAACTCTGTCTTCACTTTCACTCAGACAGTTTTGTAGACTTGTGATTGCTATTTTTAGTTCTTCTATATCTCTTTGACTGTGTTTCATATGTTCTATTTCTGTTCTGTATTGTTCATTCAAGGAATCCATCATATTTAAGATCTCCTCAATTTCTTTATCCATGTCTTCTTTAGAGGTAGTTATTAATTCTTTTTCTGCTGTGTTTCTTCCAAGTTGGATTTCCTCTGCATATTTCTGGACTTCTTTCAGTATTTCAGATCCTATAACTTCAAAAAGTTCTTTTTTGATTTCAGAACTTATTTCTGCTTTGAGTTCCTCATGTTCTTTCTGCTGTTGTTTCTTTGCTTCAGATGCTGTTAATTCATATATATCTGCTGGAATAGTGCTGTCTGCACTTGTTCTGGGATAGCATAGGTTTTCCACCCAATATTTCTGGAATTCATTCTTTATTTCAGATACTATGTATTCAAATATTTCTTTTTTAATTTGGGGAATTACTTCTCATTTTATTTCCTCTATAGCTTTCTGCTGTTGTTCCTTTGATCCTGTATCTATTGGTTCATTCGTTGCAGCTGAGCTAGTGTCCTCTCACCTTCCTGATGGACTCGAGTTCTGTTATTGCATTTTTCCCCTTCTCCTTGTAATTTTGTATATCAGTGACCTTTGACCTTTGGTGTAGATATTTGATGCAGCTATAACCTTAGCTTGCTATGAGATTCAGGTGCCAGTCTATTAAGTTTGAATTTTTCCAGATATGCCTATCCTGGATCTAGCTGTTGTGTTAAGTTCCTTTTTTTTTTTCTGCAGCTCCTTTGGCTCCCTTCTGTTGGTTCCCAGGGTCAGCCCTCCTGTGTCAGTCAGGTCGCTCCCCCCGTGGGCGGGCCTGGGCTTTGGTGGGTCTTCTGGGCTCACAAAAAGACAGTGGATGATCTTGTTCACTGAGTATGCTGTACTGGGTAGGCCAGCCTGTGCTGGGTCCGGGTCTAGAGGCCGTAACCCGAGAAGGCTGGGAAAGGTCCCTCTGGTGCAGTGGGCTTGGAGCCCTCACTCACAGGCCAGGCTGGGCTGTGCTTCTGTCTGTGGCGTGGGACTGAGGACTGCTAAGAAATATCCCTCCGGCGTGGCATGCTTGGAGTTCTCACTCCAAGCTGACCTACACTGGGTGTGATGCTGTGGTGTGGGACCATTAATCATTTGAAAATGTTTCTCTGGCACAGTATACCTGGAGCTCTCACTGAGCCACGGGCGGTGGGGGGGCAGGGAATCCCTGGGAAATGTCTCTCGGTCACAGAGGGCTTGGAGTTCTACACTCTTGAACTTTGATACCCCAGGATTCTGGGAAATTCCCCTTGTTCAGCAGGCTTTAAGGCAGGGGATCCGGGGAGGTGCTGGTGAGTGGGTCCTGAGGTTTCAGGCTAGTCACTGGCTTGGCGGGGTTGTGGATCATGATCCGGATTGCACGCATGGGAAGAAGTCAATGGCTCTTCCTCAGACTCACCACACTCTCCCTGATCTGGGAAGCCAGGTGAGTCGTGCAAATTCCCACTTCCTGTGGGAACTTGGGGAGGGATCCAGGAGGTTTCTGAAGTCAGCTGCTGTTTCAGGCCATGGGTCTCGCTGTCTCTGGCTGGTCTCTGTGGTTGGGCGGGCACGGGAGGAATGGAGGAGGATGGCGGAGTCGACCGCGCTGTCTGTGGCCGGTCTCTGGCAGGATGGAGGAGTATCTTTAAATTGGTCTGACAATGTCCAGTGGGTCTCCTGTATGTAATTCTGCTAAGTGGTCGCTGTGTTGAGAAGGTCGCGTGTTCTGGCCACGTTCAGCGCCAATTGTAGGAGACTCTTCTGGGTCCTCTTCTCAGTCCAAGAAACGAATATTTGATATCCCAAAGTTATGTTATTGAAATCCCATCAACTTGATTCCAATCTACCACTTTTCATGCAACTCATGGCGAAAATGAGGACACTAAGTTATATTTTTAATCATCAGGGCGTTCAGGGGCTCCAAGTCCTGCCATGACATGGCTTTCCAGAACCAAGAGGACTTGAATCATTTATATTGAAATGTCTGCCACTGGAACATATACTCATATGTGAAATAAAGCAGACACACGTGCAATATCATATACTCTCCCTCATATAAGAAATATAAAGAAGAAATACAAATAAAAATGTATAACAACAACTAAAAATAATTTAGTCAGATAGGGTGAGGTGAGCTGTTGGGGGTTTTTTGGCAGAATTGGGGGTCTTTCAATTTTGGTGCACTATTTTTTTTAGTTTTTATATATTCTATACCGAAGACCTTTGTCTGCGTGATTATTCATTAAGAGTTTTTCCAAATGTGTGGGTTGCCTTTATTCTCTGTTGGTGATTTATTTAATGTGTCAAAACTTCTCAACAAGAGAAGTTCCCAGTTTTTGATTCTTCGAATTATTTCTTGTGCAGCTTGATTTTTGTTTTTAAAATATTTTACTATGCCTATATCTTCAAGATTTCCACCCAACTTCTATTCCAGAAGTGTTAGGTTTCTGTTTTAATGTTTAAATATTTAATCCATTTTGACTGTACTTTAGTGCATGCTGATAGACACATATCTAGTTTCATTTGTCAACATGTGGAGAGCCAGTTTTTCCATCACCAGTTTTGGAGGCTGTCTTTCTTCCCGTGAACATGTTTTTCCCTTTTGTGAAAGATAAAATGGTTCAGTGTGCTTGCTGTAGCATCACCTTCTAATCTATTCACTTCATACTCAGGTGTACTTTTTACCTTTTTTAAGTGTTTATCACAGTACTTTCTCATATTGTAAGATTATAAGGCCTCCTGCCTTGCCTTTGTTGCCCAGGATTTGCTTTGCTGTTCTAAGTCTGTTGTTTATCAAAATAAATTTTAGGAAATTTTTCTCTAGATATATGCATTATGTTCATGCTGTTTTGATATTGCTCGAATTAAATATGTATAGCAATTTTGGGAAAACATAGCGCTAGGCAAAGAGTTTATGAAAAAATCAAATGGCACAGGTAACCCTTGAAAAAATTAACAACTGGGACCTCCTCTTACTGAGCAGATTTTGCAAGTCAAAAGTATCAACAAAGTGAAAAGGCAACAAACAAATTTGCAAAAAAATCATAACTACTAAGCTTTCAGACAAAGTTCTGCTCTCTAGAATTTATAAAGAAATAAAAAACTTTAGTGTCTCAAACTTTAAGTACCCAATCCAGAAATGGGAATCAGACATGAAAACATACTTAATAAATATATAAAAAATGCTCCATATCTCTTGCCATCTATGAAATGCAAATTATAATGACACTGGGAATGTGTCCATTTTCAGAATATTCTTACTTCCTATTCAAGAGCAGGGAATATCTTCCCAAGTTCTGAAATCTTCAAACTCTTAGTTAGATTATTTGCAGCATATTTCATTTTCTTGACTGCCATTGTGAAGGCTATGAGGCACTGAAGTTAACATGGAATTCTGTGAACAAGAACGATAGATTTCTTAGACATAACAGGGAACCAGAAAAATACAAGTACAACAGCCATATGATGATACAAATAAAGTCATATAAGCCTAAGAGAATATCAACAAAAGAGTTGGAAAGAACACAAATGACATAGAAAGATGGTTTGCTAAAGGAGTTGCAGAAAATCTCCCAAGCATGGAAATCGAATCTGACATAGAGTTTAGTGAGGTATACAGAAATCCAGGTAACTATAATCAAAATAAATCTTCTCCTAGACACATAATAATCAAGATCTGAGAAAAGGAACAAGAGAACACATTTGGAAAACTGTTCAAAACAAAACAACAGCTGACATATAGTGTGCAGCCCATATGAATAACAGCTTAGTTCTCAACTTTCAAATCAAGAAGAGCTTGGAGTGAGATATTTCAGGTCCTCAAGGGAAACAACTTCCAACCCAGATCAATGTATGATGCAAAACTATCATTCAAAAGTAGTTGGAGAGAGATGATACTTCCATGACAAAGAACAGCTGAAGAAATTCATGAAATCCAAATCAAATCAGCAAAGACTACAGATAGAGATTTTAGAAAGCCAGAAAGACACACAAAACTTCAAAAACAACAGAAAAGGATCATCATGAACAATCACTTTAGCAGAGGGGAAAAGTGAGCATCCTATAATAGGAAAACAAAATGACAAAGATGGGCTGGCCAGATAGCTCAGTGGTCTAAAGTGCCTGCTTAGGCAAGCTCTCAGGGATCGCAGTTCGATCCCCAGCACCACACGCCATGCCAGCCCCTGCCCCCAGGGCAGACTTAGCTTACCCTCCCCGCAAAAAAAGAATCCATGATTTGTAGTGAGACACTGTAATAAATAAATAAATTTTTAAAAATAGAATTTAAAAAATGACAAAGATAAGCCAGTACTTATCAGTCATAACCATCAATGGAAACTGCCTCAGTTCACCAATCAAAACAATCAGATTTGCAGAGCACATGAAGAAACACAATCCAAAATGCACTACATATAAGAAACATTAATGTCAAAACAAATTAATAGACTGAATGTCACAGGTTATGAAACAATACTCCATGCAACAGGAACCCAGAAAAAGAAGAGTTAGGTATTTTGGATGCTGAAACTGTCAACTTCACATGAAGCATGAAGAATAGAGATAAAGAAGTTCACTACACTCTAGGTAGGGGAAAACTGCAGCAAGAAGAGATGACAATTATCAATACATATGCAACCAATGTAGGAACATCTAACTATGTAAGCTCAATTTCAAGAGACCTGAAAAATGAAATGAGCAGCTCCATGATTTTATTGGGGAACATTAATACCCCTTGCACATTAAGAGATTTATTAGCCATGTAAAATGGAAGCAAAGAAATAACAGAAGTAGACGAAATTTGTGAGAGTGACTTAGTAGACATTTACAGACCATTCCACACCACTTCATCAGAGTATACCTTTTTCTCAGCTGTATATGGGACTTCTCCAAAACAGACCAGATGAGAGCAAATAGACCTTGCCTATGTAAAAGCAAAGGAATCAAAACTATATCCTACGCAAATTATCTGATCACAGAGTAATAAAAATGAAAATTATTGACAGAATAAATGTGAAAAATGGTATAAACATTGCAAATTAAATAATATTCTCCTGAACAATCAATGAGTCACACGTAAAATAAAAAAAAAGCCATCAAACAATATTTTTGAATTTAATTTTCATTTACACATCTTATCTAGAAGCAGATATGTAAATTATTGCATATAATTGTCTTCCAAAAATGTGTAATAAATTACTGTAATTTATTTAAAAATCAAAGTACATATGAGAGGCTGGGAAGATGGCTCAGTGGAGTAAGGGTTTCCCTGGTAAGCACAAGAGCCTGAGTTCAATCCCCGGTTACACCAAAAAAAAAAAAAAAAAAAAAAATAGGACATATGAAAATCAATGGACTTTGGATAGTTCATTGTGTGGTATTGTCAGTATGAATGCTCCATACCTGAATTGAAACATACAGAAAAGTTGTAAATTACAGCAATCTGGTTTGCAAGTATCAATATCATGGCAACAACAATTAAGAAATTTCTGTAATCCAACATATATGCTGTGGTAATATTTTATCAGAATTACCAAACACCTTTAGTTGTAGGGTCTGGATCAGTTTTCAGAAACTGCAACTACATACTATTGCCATGTTATAACTCACCAATAAGAAGGATGTGTATAGAAAACCTTTGTAGAGGATTGAAAAAGTGTGAAAATAACCCAAATTTGCGATTACTAGCATAACAGTATCCATAGAATTCTTTATCAATGGAACTGGCTATTGTTCCTTATTGGAGTATTCAACAAAATTGTCTATGGCTGGTAGTATGATTTCATTTTCAACCTAATATTTCACAATTAGTTAAAAATAATTAAGATTTAAATAAAATATATCATAATGAATCATTCATAAAGCAATTATCCAACCTGAAAACAGAATGTAATTAAATGTGGCATTCAGGAAATCACAATTAGACTTATAACACTAGAAGAGGACTTGCATAATTTTTTCATGAATTTCAATGACTTGCATCTTGTATCTACAATATTGGCTCTGAAAAATTGAATGTCTACTTTGTTATCATTGATTATCCTTTTCTCAAATAATTTTCTTTGATAGAAAGAGGGTTGTTCTGTGTAGCTGGTTTCCCTTAAAAACATTTACAATCAAAGAGAAATACAGATGCAACTTACAGGATCCTGTAGGCTGCAATGAAAGCTGTGTTAAGAAAAATTTAGAGAAATAAATTATCACATTAGGAAAACAGAACAAGTCCAAGTAAATAATCTTATGCTGTACCTTCATCTCCTAGAAAAAGATGAGACAGTCAATGCAAAAGCTCAAAGAATGCAAGAAATTATAAAGATTAGAGCAGAAATAAGTACAATGCAGACAAAGGAAACAAAACAAAGATGAGTCAAAGAGTTGGTTATTTGAAAGAATAAATAAAATGGATAAAATAGCAAGCTTACCTTACCAAAAAAGGAAAAAAAAATATTAAATTCAAGAAATGAGGAATGAAAGGTTGCATTCACTATAGAGACACTGGATAAATTCAGAAGACCATCAATACCAATTTCAACATAACTACTCTCACAGGATGGAAAACACAAAAGAAATTGATGGATTCCTAGATATATAACAAACTTAAATAAATAACTCATAAAAATTCTCAGTTGCCCAATAATATTTAATAAACTTGAAAAGGTAATAAAAAATCTAATCATAGTGCTGAGTAAATAGCTCATCAGCCTAAGGGCCTGCTTATCAAGCACTGGGCACCAGGATCTTACGTATCATATGTTCTGCTGGCCCCATGCCAATGCAGGCACCAAAATCAGTCATGGTGGCACACACTTATGACCCTAGCACAAGGGATGCTGAGACAGGAGGATCACTTTGAGTCAAAGCAACATAATGAGATCCTCACCAACCTAATTAATACACAAAAGATTAAGAAATGTACTAACAAAGAAAACCCAAAGTCTTTATAGATTCATAGGTGAATTCTTCATGAAATTTATAAAAGATCAATCCATACAAATGCTTCAATAAAACTGAAATTGAAGCAGTTCTCCAAAACACATTCCTGGAGGCAAAAAGTACTCTGATATCGAAACCAGAGAAGAAGCCAAGGAAAGAAAAACACTGGAAGCCCAACTCACACTTGAACATAGATACAAAAATCATCAATAAAATTCTCACAAACGGTGTGCTACAAATCATCAAGAAGATTATTCATCAAGTGTTGGGAGCTGAGCCAAGATGGCGCCCGCTCCTCGCTCCCCCGCCCATCGTGTCTGCAAAGATGGCGCCCATATCCGGCTTCCTGGTTCTTGTTGCTGTACCAACCTCTCCCTTATTTAGAATAAGCCCGCCATTGCTGTAAGATCTACCAATAGTAATCGGCCACGTGTATAATTATGATTGGTTTGTGAAATCTATATAGCTTGCTA
>PVKA01025945.1:0-32339 GCA_004027165.1 Ctenomys sociabilis
ATGATATTATATTTACAGATATTATTTTAGCAGATATCTCTTATCAGTGAATTAAGAGTGTAGTTGCTTACTTACCTTATTTTTTTATACCTGAATTATATCAAAAATTCAATAATTATTTACCTAGTGGATGACAATAGTAGTAAAAGCCGACATAATATCCTGTCCAACCACCATTAGTGCAGATCTTGCCTCTCATAGAATTATGTAGAAGCACAGTGTTATCTATCCCAACTGTACTGTCTATATACACACATCATGATTTTTTCTTTCTACAACCCTTCCTTTGTCTACACCTGTCAAAAGTGGACACTCCAGTGACATTCAACTAACTTAGGTGCTTGAACTCGACACCACAATCCAACACAATCCAGCATTCTACAACCATAGTGAGTTAATCAAAGAAATTGTCGACCATATCCATTTACAGCTCAGCTTAAAATTATGGGCTCACGATGTATACTTCATTTTTATACATTTATGCTTTTCTGCTGGATGGTTAAGACCTAGGTAGATCAAGACTTATATACCAACACAAGAACTTTATATTTCCTATGTGGTCATTGAAGTCCTCTCAGGGTTTATCTTGTAGTCCTGTAAATTATTCTGTAGTTCCTTTGTCTGTGTCATCCATGTGGATGAGTCACGGCCAATGCTTGACCAGATTGCTCTCTGTGAGAGCTTGAAAGAAAGTTTTCTCTTCATGTGACTCTCTCCAGGCACACTTTAGAACTTCAATCTCTTTCCTCTGTGGCTCCATCATCTCCTTGTTCAGAAAATTTGGAGCTCACCTGAGTTTCATGATGTTGCAGTACAGGTTCTCCTATGTCCTGAGTCTTCACTGACCTTGAAAGGCTAGGGCCAAAATGTTGGCTGGCCTTGTGGCTCTTCTATTTCTCCAACTCTGACTTGTGATCTTAGGTTGTTAATCATCCAGAAGAAAAGCTGATTAGTATTCTGTAGCATATGCCATTCACTTCGCCTTATCTGACTCAATTGATTTTACTTGTTGTACGTTGTATTTTACTTTGTATTTCTGCTTTTTGCTTGTTATACTAGGGAGACTATACGATATTTACACATGTGTGTGGTTTATTTCACTTATGAGTATATATTCAAGTGGCATCCACTTCAGTATAAATGTTTCAAACCTATCATTCTTAATAGCTGAGTAACACTCCATTATATAAAAATACCACATGGTTTTCAACCATTCCTCATGTGATGGACATCTTGGTTGTTTCCAAGATTTTGCTACCACACATTGTGCTGCTATAAACATAGATACACATATATCATTATGATATAATGTTTTCATTTCCTCTGGGAAAATTCCCAGTAGAGGGATAGTCGGCTTGAATGGGATTTCTAGTCCTACTCTTTTAAGGAGTCTCCACACAGACCTCCACAATGGTTGTACCAGTCTACATTCCCACCAGCAGTGAAGTGTTCTCTTTTCCCCACAACCTCTCCAACATTTGTTGTTGGTTGATTTCCTTATGATAGCCATTCTTTCTGGAGTGAGATGATATCTCAGTGTTGTTTTTATTTGCATTTCACATATGACTAGCCATGTGGAGCTTTTTTTCATATATTTATTTATTTCTTTAATTTTGTCCTCTGAGAAGTGTGTATTCATCTCAGATGCCCATTTCTGAATTGGGTGTTTAAATTTGAGGGCCCTGTTGTATCTTAGTTCTTTATATATTCTAGACAGTAGTCCTCTATCTGTTTGCTTATTAGTTAAGATTTTCAAAATTTGTGCGTTGTCTTTTTACTCTGTTGACAATTTCTTTTGACATGCCAAAGCTCCTTAAGAAGAGTTGATCCCAGTTTTTGATTCTTTCAAGTGCTTCCTGTTTGATTATATGTTTGTTCATGAACTCTTTACCTACCCCTATGTCTTCAAGAGTTCCTCCTACTTTCTCTTCCAGGAGATTGAGTTTTTCTGTTTTAATGTTTAGATCTTTAATCCATTTTGATTTTAACTTAGTGCATGGTGATAGAGATGGGTCAAGTTTTAGTTTTTGGCATGTAGAAAGCCATCTTTTCCAGCACCATTTGTTAAAGAGGGTATGTTTCTTCCAGTGAGTTTGTTGATTTTATCACAGTGGCTTTGTAGTATAATTTCAAATCAGAAATTGTGATGCCTCCTGCCTTGTCTTGATTGGCCAAGATTGCCCTTGCTATTCTAAGTCATTTGTGGTTCCAAATAAATTTTAGGATTGATTTCTCTATATCTGGGAGGTATGTTGGTGGCAGTTTGATAGGGATTGCATTAAAAAAAAAAAGATAGTTTCTCCTTTCACAGTGAAAGGAAGCACTGATGCAGCTCCCACAAAAAGCCATGGAAGAGTCAGTGCAAGGAAAGCAAATTGAGGACAAAGAACATGGAAAGAAGATGAAAAGGTATACTGAAAACTCAAAATAGGGGGTGTAAAGTAAGTACTGAGATAAAGGACTAGCAATTGTACTCAGAAGAAAAAAAAATCTGTGGTTGATAAATGACAATGCTTTCTGGTTGTTTAGTAAATAATGAATGTGCTGTCTCCAACTCTAGGCAATAAGCTATGTTTGCTGCACATGCTATCTCAGGTAGTTCCCAAAATGAAATAAAATGAAACAGATTTTTGTTTAACTGTTTTATTGATTTTTCTGGACAGTTAGAATAGTCAAAATAAAGTCTTGATGGTCCTTTAAACTATTAAATAATAATAGAAAGAAAAAAAACAAAGAATAAAAATTAAAAGATATCACCAAATGGTAAACAACTAAACACAGGGAAAAATTAGGGAACTGACAACAGGAAAAGCACATGACAAAGAAAAGCCAATATGTATCAGTCACCAGTACTAATACAGATGGCTTCAGTTCAACAATTAATAGAAATGGACTGGCTGAATGTTTCAACCAACAATACACTATATACAAGAAATACAAAAGGAAATTTATAGGCTGAGAAATAAAAGGATGCAAAACAATACTCTGTGTGCCAGGAACTCAGAAAGAAAATCAGAGGTGGCTATTCTGTTTGCAAACCATTATGTGAACTTTAAACCAAGAGTGATCAAATAAGATAAAGGATGTCACTACATACTTTGAAGGGAATATTTCAAGAGAAAGAGATAACAATCATAGATATACTTGTACCAAATATAGTAGTATCCAACTATATAAGATAAATTTTAAAATACATAACAAATCAAATAACCAATACCACAATCTTAATGGGGAAATTTAACAATCTATTATCTCAAGGAGACACATCAGCTAGACAAAAAAATAAGATAAGAGGTAGCAAGAAAACTTTGAACAAATAGACTTAGGCCTTAAACCAAAAAATATATGAATATATATTTTTTCAGCTACACATGGGATGCTCTCGAAAATAGACCATGTACTAGTCCATAGAACATGCTCAAGTAGCAAAAGACTTAAAATAAGCCCATTAATATTATTTGTCTATAGTGCAATAAAACTAAAAATTAATCTTAAAAGAAACCATAAATAAATAAATAAACTATGAACACATGAAAATTGAATAACACCCTCCTAAATATAAATGGGTCACATATAAATTAAAGGATAACTTAAATAATATCTTAAATGCAGTGAAAAATCAAACAAAACTTACTGGAATTTGAGGAACGCATGAAAGCATTTCCCACAGGGAAATTTAAAGGAGTGATCTCTCACATTAGGAAAACAGAAGGAAAACAAATAAATGCCCTAAGGCTGCATTTCAACCTTCTAGTAAAAGAAGAGCAAGTCAAACCCAATGTTCTGAGAAAGGAGGAAATCATAAAGAATAGACCAGCAATTATTGCAAATAAGACAAAGAAAAATATACAAAGAATTAATGAATCAAAGAGCAGGTTCTTTGAAAGATTAAATAAAATTGGTAAACTCCAAGCCAACCTCATTTTTTTTTTTTTTTGTCTTTTTGAGACAGGGTCTCATTATGCAGTTCAGGCTGGCTTTAAGCTCACTTTGTAGCTCAGGCTGGTCTCAAACTCACAACAATCCTCCTGCCTCAGCCTCCCGAGTGCTGGGATTACAGGCATGCGCCACCACGCCCGCTGCAACCTCACTTTTAAAAGAAAGGAAAAAGCTAAAAATCAAGCAATAAGGTATGAAAAAGGTGAAATTACTACAGATTTTGTAGAAATTCAGAAGATCATCAATACTTACTTCAAAAATCTTTACTCTCATGGAATGGAAAACAAAACAAAACAAAAAAAAGGCAAATTCCTTGATATGTACAAATTAGCAAAACTCAATCAAGGACATATAATTTCTGAATAGCCCAATGTCAGCAAATGAACTTGAAAATGTAATAAAAATTAATGAAGAAACCTGATGGAGTCAAAGCTTAATTCTATAAGAACTTTAGAAAGGATTTAGTCCCAATACCCTTCAAACTCTTCAATGCAGTTCAAAAGGAAACAATTCTCTGTAACTTATTTGTTGAGGCAAGTATTAGACTGATACGCAAACCAGAGCAAGATACAACCAGAAAAGACAATCACACAACGATCACCATAATAAACAAGTCACGCAGCAGCTGCAACTTACATACTGGAGGCAGGAAAAAACCGAGTTGACAAATCAACTCTAAGTGCCTATCTAGAGCAATGCAAATTTGACCGAGAGTGAATAGAACTGTTCTTCACAGAACACCAGAATAATAAGAATTCCCTGGACAGTGTAGGCAAATCTCTCCCTCATATAACTGACATTTCTTAGCGCTTGGAATACCAAGTAAAGACCCATCAACTTCATAAGATGTACAGACCTGCATATTTGGTGACCCTAAATGTAATGAACAGTGATTCCCAGTTCTACCCAGAAAGAAGTTTTAGCTGAAACATGGAACAATTACAGGAATTAGTAGGGAAACTTAAAGATGCTTCAAAAAGGCTGGGGAGATGGCTCAGTGGAATAAGTGCTTCCCTGGCAAACACAAGGGCCTAAGTTCAATCCCAGATTCTGAAAAAAAAAAAAAAAAAAAAGACGCTTCAAAAAGCCTGGAAAGAACCACTCAGTTATAAGCTGAAGTAAACTATCCTCCAGAGTCTAGAGGAAAAGCAGAAGGAGCATTGTCTTTACTTGAATAGTTGCCTTGTATGAGCTGCATGCCTTCATTTTTAGTAGGAAAACGTTTTCTCCCGAACTTATGCCATTCATCAATTTTGACTAAGAAAACATAAGGGAGTACTATGCATTTAACTCATCTTTGATAATACCCATATATTTTTCTTATTTTTGATCTTTTTCAAGTCTTCTGAAAGAAATATTACACCTTAAATAAATAAGGTCGTGTTTCCCCCAAAAAAGAAAATCCTCAGTGAAATGCTAGCAAATAGAATCAGGAAGATTATACACCATGACCAGATGTGATTCAATCCAGGGATGCAATATGGTACAACATAGGCAAATCTATAAATGTAACTCACTGTAACAACAGAACCTAAAACAAAAATTGCATGACTATCTCAAAAGATGCAGAAAAAAACTTTTGACAATTCCAACATGCACTCATGCTAATAATCTTACAGAAAATTGGAATAAATGGCCTTTATCTCAAGCTGATAGAAGCTATCTGTGACAACCCAGCGGCCAATATAATTCCAAGTAGAGAAAATATTAAAGCTTTTATTCTAAAATCAGGAATAAACAAGGATGTACACTATCATCTCTTATATTGAACATAGTTTTGGAAACATTAGCCAGAGCAATTAGATGAGGGGGAGAGAGAAAGAGAGAGAGAGAGAGAGAGAGAGAGAGAGAGAGAGAGAGAGAGAGAGAGAGAGAGAAAGAATTGGATAGGAAGAATTTAAAGTATTATTATTTGCAGATGACATGAAATGGTACATGCAAGACCCCTAAGACTCCAAGAAACTCTTAGAAGTAGTACATAAATTTAGTAACGGAAGGATGGGACATTAAATAGCATTTCCCTTGACAAACACCAAACTCACTGTGAGAAAAAACAGAGAAATAGCATCCAAAAAAACATATGAAATACTTATGAATTAATTTAATAAAAGAAACAAAAGAACTATACAATGAAAATTGAAATCCTCTGCAAAGAAGATATCAAAGAGGTTTTCAGTAAATGGAAAGATATTACTTGCTCATGGATGGGAAGAACAAAAATTGTCAAAATGGCTATACTTCTAAAACTGTTAAATGTATTTTAATGCAGATTAAAATACCTTCAGCATACTTCACAGATCTAGAGAAAATATCCTCAAAATTCATTTGGAACTAAGAAAGACCTACAATAGCAAGTAGGTCTGCCTGGCTAACACAGGCAAGGCAGGAGGCATCATAATACCTGGCTTGAAATTACACTGCAAATCTACAGGGATAAAATCATCAGGGTAAGTGACAAAAAATACCCCTGAGCATCAGTGGAAAAGATTAGAAGATGCACACGCAACTGTAATTGCATTCAGCTATATTATCTTTTTGTTTTTATTTATTTATTTATTTATTTATTCATTCATTTTTGTATAGGGGCTCACTATACAAAAATAGCTGAGACTCATAGTGATCCTTTTGTTTTCTGCCTCCCTGGTTTGGGGATTGCAGGCATGTGCCACCATGCCCAGACTCCCTCACCAACTTAACACACCCTGGGGCAGAGCTGACAAGGCATGTGGGGCCAGGTCCCTGGCCCCTGTGCTGACCTAAGCAAGCTGCCTCTCCAACTTTCAAATACCTTATCTTTGATAAAGGGGCCAGATAGCTTCACTGGAAGAAAGATAGCCTCTTTAACAAATGGTATTGGAAAACCTGGCTTTCTACATGCCAAAAATGAAAACTGGGTCTTGGTCTATCACCATTTACTAAAGTCAAAATGAACCAAAATCTTAAAATTACAACAGAAGTACTAATTCTACTGAAAGAGAAAGTAGGTAGATTTCTTGAAGACATAAGGATAGGCAGAGAATTCATGAAAAAAAATGAAACTGCATGGGAAATATTCAAAGAATCAACAACTGGTGTCTCATCTTATTGAAAAAAGTTTGCATATTAAAAGAAATCATCAGAGTGAAAATTGGGGAAAAAAATCTTAACTGACTGTCACATGGACAGAAGACTTTTATCTGGGATCGATGAGGATTTAAAAAGTATCAGGCCCCTAAAATTCAAAGACCCCATCTAGAAATGTTCATCTGAGGTGAAAACACAATTCTCAGAGAAAAAAAAATACAAATGGCAAATAAATATATGAAAAATGCTCAACAGTGCATTTGAGAAATGCAAATTGAAACAATACTGATATTCTATCTCACCCAGAAAGAATGGCTATCATAAATATATGAACTAATAACAAATGCTGGAGAGGCTGCAGGAACAAAGGAACCCTTTTCCACTGTTGGTACAATCTCTGTGGAAATCAGTATGGTGATTCCTAAAAACAAACAAACAAAAAAACCAGGATTATAGGTCCCATTCAACTTAGCTATTTCCCTCCTGGAAATTTTTCAAGAAGAACTGAAAATATCATAGCACAGTGATATATACATACCCGTGTTACACCAGCAAAATTTGTCATAGCTAGATTTTGGAAAAAACCCAAATGCCCATCAATTGAGGATTAGATAAAAAAGACGTAGTTTTGTACACCAGCATATTACCCATCTATAAAAAGATAAATTTGAAGCTTTTGTAGATAAATGGATGGAACTAGAGGATATACTGAAAAGAGGAATAAATCAGACCCACATTTGTTAGCATCATATTCTCTCTGTAGTATGAGAACCTAAAAGAGTATATAAAATCTGAAAGATTGAATAGATAGAATAAAAGGGAAAGAAATTGAGCAAAAGGAATAGACCATTGAGATAAATAAAATGAGAACAAAAAGAAAAACAAAGGGAAAACTCATGTGTGTATACAAGGATACTTAAGATGACTGTACTAGTAGTCTCTATTTTTCTTTTTTTTTTTAATGTATCTGGTACAGGATCTCACTATGCACTTTGGACTCGTAGTGTTCCTCCTATTTTAATCGTCTCCAGCTCGGAGATTACATAAGCACCACCACACTCGGTCTCAGTGGCTGGCTCAGTGTGCTCACGGGCAGGGCCTGCACCAGGATCGCCTGTGGTACAGGGGATTGAATGCCAGTTCCCATGCTTGCCTAAGCAGGCACTTATTGCAATGAGCTATCTTGCTGGCCCTTTATTGTTTTTTTGAAAGTAGCAGTAAATGCTTAACATTACTTTGACCAAGTTTACGTCCTTGTATATGGTAATCTGAGCAAGTACACTGAAGAAAAAAATGTATAACGACCACCACTGAATTCCTGTCATCCTGGTTTTTATTGTGCTGTGAATTGGTGTATCATTTTTAATATATGTTTTATTTTTATTTTTTATAAATACTGAACATCAAACTGAGGACCTTGTTCTTGCCAGGCAGGCACATAAGCCACTGAGCTATCTCCTTGTTTCCTATTTCTAATTTCTTATCTATAGTTTTTTCTCTTTACAATAAACAGAATGGTTCTCAGAAGCAGCTGAGTAGCTATGACACAGAAAAGAATGATGTGGAAACTGGACCTCACCCTATTCCCAACAATTTTAATAATCTTGGCAGTTAATTAGAACAGGGCATCTACTCTATAGTAACTGACTCTTCAGAGAAAGAAGCACACAGTCCTTGAGGAACAAAATCCCATACAGGACAAAATGAAACTTCCTGACAAATATAGCATAAATTGAAGTTTTATCTAATCCTGTAAAACTCTGGAACCAACCACGGGCATCCTTCAGATTCTGTAAAAAAAAACCTCTCATTGATCTCGTTGCTGAATAAGAATATCAGAATCTGGTAGGCCATTTAGACTTTGAGAAATCTCATTCTTTAAGAATATGTTAGAACCTGTTTTCAATCTGAATTTGAATGGAACCTCAACTAAAATAGCATTAAGTTTTACAAAAGATCATGGCTCAAAAAGTCCTGCCCGCTTCTTATGAGCTGGTTGTTCACTTACTATTAGTAGCATACGTAAATGCAATACCCACACTGATTTTTCAAGCAGAAATCAAACAAGGCTTCCAGCAGATCCCTCTAGGGGATCCCACTCAAATTCTGCCTAATGCAACTCCTTAGCACAATTCATGTCAAACACAGCTGCAACATTTGCTCTGCGGGTGGCAGGGATAGTTGCTTCTTCAAACTTAGAAAATTGTGAGGGAAGAAATATTGGTCCTATGATCAGGTGCTGACCAGCAGAGTGGGGAGATAAATCAGTGCAGCCACATTACCTATGAACGGTGGGAGTGTTCTCAAAGGCATGTTCTATAGGGGTACTGTGATCAGTGCACTGTTTACACCAGGCACTTGTGTTTCTTATGCTAAAACAATGAGACAGTTCTCCAAAGGCTTCCATTCCCTGTTGTTTTATAAATGAAAAGCTATGCTTAATTCTTTACTGAAAATGATCTAGATTGAGAGGACATTGGTGGGTGTTGATCTGCAGTAATATACCATGTGAAAGCCAAAAGTCATTAGAAAAGGTGAGGGCAAGTTAGCAGAGAGCATAAAGTGGTAGAAATGAAATCAGTGTCCTCCCTGTGGGAAAGTATTTGGATATTTATAGAAATTTAGATCATGGCCAATGGTCTTAACATAAAATAAACCAGCCTGAGACAATACAATAATAGTAATAGTGTTACTAGAAGTAATAACAATAATGCACAAAAATTAGCATTTTCAATTACAGAATCTTCTATGAGAATTGAAAGTGCCAAAACGAGGCATGGGCATACTCATATTAAAGTCAAATTTTCAACATAGCTCAGAAGAAAATTGGAATATTGAAGTAATACAATTTAGATATGTGGAACATCAGAAATGCATTAGTTCAAGTAAATAAGCCATATATTACTTGTTGAGGCTTTAATAAATACATACCGCTTTATATGATCTTAGACCCTAATAAAACAAAAAATGTTGCTCAATGTCAAGAGGAAAGGGAATCATTTAAAATTTTTATCTATAAAAATTTTAAGGTTAAAAAAAAAAAAAAAAAATTTTAAGGTTATGTAACACTTGGCAAAAGATTATATAGCAATGACAGAAGCCCAAGTGGGCTGGTTAATGCATATTAACTGGAGCTAAGGTTTATTCTACCCTTGGCTTCATCTAGTCTATAGAAAAATAGATAATTCAGTTTAAAAACTGAGAAAGAAAAACAATTGTCTATAAATTTCAAACAGCTGAATATACTTGTTCTGAGAAAATTACTCATTTTATTTTATATTGCTTTTATTGTTAGTATTTTTAAGACATTTGGTTCAGGATCTCATTATGCATCTCAGACTCAGTGATCTTCCTGTTTACAGTCTCTCCAGCACTGGGATTACAGGGATTACAGACATGTGTCACCATGGCCAGACTCAGAGGCCAGCTCAGCTCACCTGACAGTAGAGCCGGTGCAGCATGTAGTGCAGGGATTCAACCCTAGTCCCGGTGCTTAGTCTGCTGAGCTATCTTACCAGCCCCAAATTACTCATTTTAATGATACCAATTTGTAAAGATGGAAAGAAAATATAACATTATGCAGATATAATACATGTGAGTCTTAATAACTATCAGTGCCCCAAATGAAATTAAAAATGGCTAAATTATTCAAACAGGTGATGAGCTAGACTTGAAGTCTTAGACTCTTTCATAAGTTTGCCCATAGTTAATATGAGAGTATGATAGATGGAGATGCTACTGGAAAATTTTCAGGAATTATTGGGTAGAAATGAGGTATTGGTAAAATGAGGCAACTAACCATTTTTATAATACAGTGATAATGCTGTTGATAAACTTCACTAATTCCATGATACTAGTTGTAAACAGAATTGTCCATGCCTGGAATCAAAATTCTGTACAAGGTGCAGAGTAAATAATCTTTTCTGGGGCAAGGGAGATAGAGGGCCTGAGTTCAATCACCGGTTCCACAAAAAATAAATTAGTTAAAAAAAAATAAAGAAATAATCTTTTCTGACTCCTTTGAACGTGCTTGCAAACCAATTTTTGTCAAACTGAAACAAATTTTTTTATCCTTCAATGTAAATGAGCTTACTCTATTCTCAAACATATTTATTTTAGCCATAAAATATAAATCAAAGTATAGTACTAGTACAAAGAAAACAGCACTAACCTCATTTGAGATGACTTCTGTCATGGAACATAGGAAAGTGGAGAGGAAGTCACTATTTGAAGGTAAGTCCTCTTCCATAGAACATGGGTAGGTCTCCTTTGTCTTCTCTTTGTATTTAGCTACAGGGTTAGTATTTGTGAAAAATCAGTCCAATGTCACTTACCTTTTCCTGCACTATATAACCACCTGCAAATGAGAGATCACATTGTCACTCATAGGAAACACTGTTTGTTACAGTAATGTTGGGACTGTGCTTCTTCAAGAAATCCTGTCACTCCATTTTTCCAAAATGTATTTTAACACATCACTGCCAATCACCTCCCTATTATTCTTTTGTTCATTGGAATGCCCCTCAGAAATGGCCTTTTACAGTTCAGCAAACTTTTTCCATCTTCAGCATCTCCTTATGGCCCTCCACAAACTCTATACATGCATCATGGGTGCTCAGACCCATACTCCTGCCCATGTACATAATCTCCTCCAGCCCTTCCCAGTCAGGCTCAGTGACACATATCGCCTCAGTTTCCTTCAGGCTAAGGTTGAGGTCAGGATTTGTGACATCTTCTTAGGCTTTGTCAATGACATTGATGGCCTGGAGGAATTTGACATGTTTCTTCCAGAACTTTTTCAAAATTAAGGATGTCTCATCACTGACGTTAAGACAACTGGTGAGACTGAGGAGATAGCTCAGTGATCTAGGCCCTGCCGGTCAAACGCAAGGACCCAAGTTCAAATCCCTGGTACTGCATGCCATGTTGGCTCTGGAACTGCTTGTGGTGGTGCATGCCAGTAAGCCCAGCCATAAGGATACTGAGATAGGGTCATTACAACTCAGTCAAGGTCATTATGAGTCAAAGCTGCATGCAAGACCCTGTACCAATTAATTAATTAATTGTTTAAAGACAGCTGGTGAAGGGTGCTTTTGCATTCAGCTTCTTAAAGATGGAGATCACTTACTGGTCTACAGACTGCTATTGACAAGGGGGAGGAACTTGAACATTATGAAGTTATACTCAGTGTCCATATCACTTATTGAGGAAGGAGAGTGTGCTGGGGATTGTCCAGAAAATTTGTAGGCAATTGTTTCTCAGAAAGCTATTTCTTAATGTTGTTGAAAACACCTCATGCAGCCATTTTATACACAATTGCTTGTGACACAGGCTTTACACTGGCCGTCCACATGACTGCTATTGCACACATTCTTTTCACTGAACGCAAGAGGGGTGGGGACTGGTACCACAGTAGCAGCTTACTCTTTAGGTCCAGCACTGCATGCACAGACAGTAGAAGCTTCAGTTTACCCTTTGTAAGTTTCTGCCCCAGCAACGTTTTATCATCCTCCGTAATGTAGGTTATCTTTGGCCTCTTCTTTCAGAAGAGCCTTGGTTCATCACAGCTGAAGAGCTGCTGAGTGGCACATCTTTTCTGCTATCCTGAATTCCATTACTATTTTCTTGAATTTTTCTGTAGAGGACTTGTCTTAGCACATTGAGTTGCCACTTCACTAGTGGAATGTTTCAAGCCACGCCAAACACTGGCTTTAAATCCATCATTTGCTGCACTTGTAGAGGAGTTTTGCTGTTGGTGGTTTTTTGTTTGCTTGCTTCTTTTATTTGTTTGTTTTTTGTAGCAAAAGACTGCAATGTTCTGGCTATTTCACAGTTATTATCTTCAATAATGCTCTAATGACCTACTACCTGTTCTCATTCAACTATACTAACAAAATACTTTACACTTCTTCCAACACTGTGTCCTGTGCTTGGTTAATGTTGTTACTCAGTTCCTCTAATAGCATCTTTAATACTATTACTCTTCAATATAGGAAGATTGTTGACTTCAGGGTCTTGCACTTCAAGTCTGGGTTAGTCACACCAATATCACATTTTTTCAAGGATTTTCATCATGAATTAATGCATATTTTGTCACAAGCTCTTCCTGGAGCTCTAATTTCTTTCTTCAATGATTATTTTCTTCAAAAACTTATCATTTGGTCTGTGCATTTTTGTTACTTTCATTATTGCTTTGCACACACTTTTCTCCTTCATTACTAATCTACACATTCTGATCACCTTCATTACTTCAGTCTTCTCTTGTGTCCTTGATTTCTGCTCTGAACTTTGGTTCTGCAGTGAAGCTGGATTGAATAATGCTGTAGAGTATGGGATATGCTGAAGAGCACACAACGTGTTATGCAATAATTGCTCACAAGTTTGTTTTTCACAATGATCTCAAGGTAGAGGAAGGTGTGGCCACATGCCAGTGAAGGAAGAAGGCCATAGTGCAAAGTCTGGGAAGTGATGCAACATTTTCCTGAATGTTTCTCTTTGTAAAGAACCTTGGCCATGATTCTTTCTCACTTTCCACTTCCATCTGGTTGAAGATGAAGTTGACATAAAGCATTGCCTGGAGGTTGTTACTGTTGACTTTACAGGTGAGTAATTGGGAGTGGAATGCTCAATTTAATTTTTACTCATAAGTATATGCTAATTTATTCTTTGCTTCTTTCTTTCTTTCTTTCTTTCTTTCTTTCTTTCTTTCTTTCTTTCTTTCTTTCTTTCATTCATTCTTTCTCTCTTTTGGTGGAACTGGCAATTGAACTCAGGCCCTTGCACTTGCCAGGGAAGCGATTATTCCACTGAGCCATCTCCGATGCTATGCCAATTTATTTTATTTTCCCTAAATTTTATATAGCTTTATCAGTATTTATTTATTTATATTTTATTTTTTAAATGTATTTAGTGCAGGGCCTACAGGGTCTCACTACACAGCTCTGATTCCTACCGACCCTCCTGTTTTCAGGTTCCCAAGCACTGGGCTTATAAGCCAGACCCAGTCTCAGTCCCTGAGTCAGCATGCCCTGTGGGCTGGGCAGGCACGGCCTACTAGGCATCCAATGCTGGCCCTTGAGCCTGCCTACGTAAGTGTTTTAGTCCACTGAGCTCTCTTGCCAACCCGAAGCTTTATTAATATTAATACCAAACTAATAAGTAATGATTTAAAACAACACTGACTTTACATGTCAAAACTCATGGGGGATCTTTGTGGCTGGGATGAAATAACTTCACTAATTTTCACTCTGATCTTTTATGACTTGTCTAAGGAGGTTCATCCTTTATTTATTCAAACTCACTGTTTTATTGATTTTTGTTTTGTTTTATGTGAGCATTCAGCTTAATAAATTTCCATCTTAGGAGTGCTTTCATTGTGTCCCACAAGCTTTGGTGTTTTGTACTGACATATGAATTTGATTCTAGAAGTTGTATAATTTCTTCTATGATCCATTGAATGCTCAGGATTGTGTTATTCACTGTTTTGGTGTTTGTAAAAATATCTGAAGATTTTAGAAATTGATTTCTAGTTTCAATATGGTATGATCTGACATTATACAATAGATCATTTTGATTTTTTTATTCTATATGTACTGAATTCTAAATTCTAACTCTACTTGGACACATGTTCTTAGCATCATCTAGTAGGTGCTGGGTACTTTTTCTTACTTTCTTTCATTTAAAATAACTAATTATGTGTTTCCTTTTTGGACTCAATTTCTGAGATCCTATCGTCACATTGGTCATTTCTGTTATTTGTCTAATAGAGTTCCATATCATTTGAAGTCTGCATTTGACAACATTTTCATTCATTCTATGTCTGTGGTAAACTTCTAATGCATACTTTGAACCGTTTTTGTTAGCTTTTCCAATTTCTCATTTGTTTCACCCAGAACCATATCGGTCATTTTGTACTTGGTGACTCTGTTGCTTGCCTTTTGGTTTATGCTCTCTTCAAACTCCCCAAAGTTCTTACTTTCTCTTTAACTCTTGTATATACTTCAGCAGTCTGGTGTTTGCTTTTCTTTTAGGAAATTTACAGTCTTTGGGATATTTCCTGTTGTTTTTCATTTTCTTACAATTTAATTAAAGTTGAGTTCAAACACAGTGAAGAGAGTTTGGTGTCAATATGAAGATGTCTTCAGTAAGATTCTGTTTTCCAGTGATGTAAGGCCCACTCTATTTGTCTAGAATTTCTTGCTTGCCACTTCAACCTACTCAATATAACTACATTAGCACCTGCTACTGTGCTGTCTGAAAGAAAATTCTATTGGGTATTACTGCATCAAACATAAATTAATCATAAACATTTATTATTTATACTATTACAGTTAGTTCAATACAACTTCCAGACCATATTAAACTGTTCCTTCTGGTTTTAAACTGCTCCTGTAATGTGGTATGTTGGGGGAAAAGAAAGGAAGACGGGATAGGGATGGCAGATCCTGGTTGTCCCATCAGGGTCAGCAATAGGGCCTTCTTGTCGGTGGACACAAAGGGGTGGGAAAGGCAGCAGAGAGCCATGTGTAGATTTGGATTTCCACACCGATGGTAAATGGCAAAGCCTGGGGGAGCAGCTGAGGGGACAGAAAGCACAGAGAGTGGATCCCTGGTGCTGTTTGCTTTTGCCCGTGGCTGCCCAGCACTCCTGCCCATCCCTCCCAGGCAGCCTTGGATCCTAGCCAGAGCCATGGGATCTGGGATCTGGGCTGGGTTTCCTGACTTGGTGTGACAGCGATTGCCTCCAGAGGCAGCTGGGGGACTGACTACAGGGTGAGGCTTTATACCTTGGAGAAGGGATCTGTCTGTCCTTGTCCCACCTTGTCTCATGGGCCTCTACAAAACCTAGAGTAGGAGAGCAAGGGTGGTATTCCAGGTGACAACGCAGCTCTACGGGCACCCCAGGCGCTATATGCCAAGGCCTCCAGGTCATCCAGAAGGCTGTGCATCGGGTCAAGATTATCACGGAGAAAATGACTGGAGAAATATGACTCAATCCTGAGCACTTCTCAACTTTAGATTTTGCAAGATCCACACAATAAAGAATTTTTTGTGTCTTTCAAATGACAAAATGAAGTTTCAGAGGTAACAGCAGCCAGATGGGCTGCTCTGAGGCTGTCGGGAGCCCCAGCCTCCACCTGCTGCACAGCTGCACACCTGGGTCCTCAAGAGACTTGCATCATCACTGCTACTCTATTTTTTGGACCAAAACATTCAGTTCCAAGAAACTGCAGAGATTGAATATCAGGTATTTTGTTCACTAGATAACAACAAAGTTAAAGCTTGTGACCAGTTTAATTTTCTAATTTCTGGCACATGTAAGTCCTCTACACAGAATCTCAGGTGTGGATGACTCAGGATGGTTCATAAGGTGATAAATGCAGTTATTTACTGGGAAGTTGGTTGTAGGATCCTAAGATCATTCTCTGCCTCAAAATTCCCTAATGTAGCAGAAACTCATGATGCCTGCTGACCAAGTCTATCATATAAGAGTTATGAGAAGACGCGACACTCAGCTGAACTCTGCCCTGGTGCCTGTTTATACTGAGATAACACAAAAAATCTACGCTGCCAGATCGTAGGTGTAGAATGCTGAGGAGGGCTGTGTGTGTGTGTGTGTGTGTGTGTGTGTGTGTGTGTATTACTTAATCTCCAGGAACAGAGTAAACAAACTAGGGGATTCATGAATTGTTTTTGTGTTCTCTAGATAGAAACCGAAATTCTATCTTCAAGTAGGCACAAGATTTTGGTAGAACAATAAAGCTGCAAAACAAAAAATAGAATGGCTGGTGAAATAGCTCTGTGGATTAAAGCACCTGCCCAGGCTCAGGGACTGGGAGCTCGATCCCAGGCCTTGCCACGCCGGCCCCACCCCCAGGGTGCGTCAACATGGTGATTGAGAGCAGGCATGGTGGTGGGTGCCTGTAATCCCAGCACTCGGGAGGCTACACACAGGCGATCACGAGGAGCGCAACCTAGTTGTGAGACTCTGAACACCCTTGCTAAAATACAATAAATAAATAAATACATCTAAATAAAAATAAAGTAGACACTTTTGTATGAGGTCTAGCAGAGAAATGAGAGAATCGAAGGAGCTCAGAATTTGCTGAAAGCTCATCTCACAACCACATGATGCCAGCCCAACAAGATCGTGAAGATATCTCTCGCTTCTGTAAAGATTTGCAGGCTTCATCATCTAATTGCTTCTTCTTGGTGACAATGGAACAATGATTTTCATTTCACCAAGTTCTCATCTGCTCACCGAGGCAACCTCACTGTTGGGACACATCTAGGGGTAACCCAGTAACATCCCTGAGTACTTAAGTGTTGATCTACAGTTTATTCTAATCTGCTTGAGCATCATGAAGCATTGTAGTTGGGACAAGTCACATGGATGAACAGATACACACACTGAGGAGGTGAATGGGGGTGAGAAAGGGCTGGGACTAAGGAATCCTGGGGTGGTAGCAGGGTAGCCATGCACTTGAGGACTGCCTGGGCTTAGCACCAGGCACACGATGGACCCAGGTGCTGTCTTCCATGTGGTCAGTCCAGCAACCTGAAAGATCCAGGCATACCTGCACCCAGCCAAAACACCCTCCACCCATCATCTTAGCATGACTAAGTGATTATTATCTCAGCATAAGGAGGCTTATTAAAGCAGAAATTATTTGAACTTTATGAAAATCGTCATATCATTTCCAAAGAGGTAAGGTTCTCATTTGATAAAAATGAATACCCATTTTTGATTTAAACATTCTTGGAAATGTAATAACATGTCTTACTGTGATGCATATATACAAAATCTCTACACCAAGTTATCATATTTAATAGATTAAAATTTCTAAGCTTGGGAAATGGAATGTTTTCTTTCACTACATATATTCACATTTATAATTGATCTTTTATTCTATGGTACAAGGTAAGAATTTCTGTTTTTAAAAATTGTAAAAGAGGAAATAAATCTCAATAATCATAAATAAAATGATTGTAGGTAGAAAATCTCTAAAAATCTACAGAAATGCTTTTGATGTTTAACAAAAAATGTAGCAAGGTTTTGAGTATAGGGTCCAAATGAAAAATTTAACAGTATTTTTATACAACAAAATTGAACATGTGAAAATAGAAATAAATGTTATCATTTACACTAGAATCAAAATGAATCTCAATGAACTTAACAAAGGATGGAAAATCTACCTGGATAACCTGCAAAATATTATTTGGAGAAGTTATAGGTACTATAAATAAATAGAATAATACATTGGAGATCCAATATTACTGAGATGTCAGCTCCTCTAAAAATACAGACTGGTTTCAATCTCAATGAACAATTCCACTGGGAGACCTGTCAAAGGTGATAGGCTTATTTTTAAATTTATATAAAAAGTAGAGTGAAGCATAACCAAAACAATTTATAAGGAAAACAAAACTGGAGAAATGAAAAACTCAGATACTGAATAGTAGTATAAAATGCAGGTAACTAACTGTAGTGTTGCACCAAATAGAGACTGATAATTTAATAGTACAGATAAGAGTCTAAAACAACCACAAATACAATCCTTTATTATATCAGATTTGCTCCAAATTGAAGTGGAGAAAAGAAAACTTCTTTTTTGGTTAATTAGTGTATTGATCTGAGGTGGATTGCCAATGGCTGGTCAACTTGTCACACCCAGCTGGACTCAGTCAGCACGTGCAGTGTGTGGGAGGCCCACCTGAGGACTGTTGTCAGTCAGGACTGTCATCTTTATGAGCATGAAGGGCAGAACCGGAGGGGAAGACTATTAGTGAAACTGTTGGGAAGCTGCAGGGAGCTGTTAGTTCTCTTGGAGGAGTTTGTCCTGCTGGCTTTCCTGATGAACTCAGCTGTTCGCTTTGCTGATGGAGATCACGACATTGTTATCAGTAAGAATGACTGTGGATCACTTTGGAATAGCTCAGGTGCTTGTTTTGTGCATTGCTTCCTGGCTCCAGAGGGGAAGATGGTTCACTGATCAGTAAGTATCCTGAAGAAGTATATTGCATTGGCTTTGTTTATGGTAAAGTAAGCAAACTTGGTAGTCCAAATTGACAGAGGAGCTCAGGACTTCACTGTTGCTGAGGGTGGCTGGGGTACATTTTGGGGCAGCTCTGGTTCATACTTGGAGCATCTTTTCTGCTCCAGTTCAGATGCTCAGCCTGTTAGCCCAAATCCTTCATTCCAATGTCACAGACTCTCTAGCTTCTATCATTAATCTTTGGGCCTTCCCAGCACAGATCTGTAATAAGACTGCATAAGACATTGTCACAGGTTTTAGGCCTCCAGTTAGACTAGTGTCAGACATTACCATGGGATCCAGACCTCAGCTGGATTATTTGGTCTAATGTGTGGACAGATTTCCTGCACATTTGTGTACGGTTTTTCATAAAATGATCTTATAAATATGTGTTCTCTATTGTATAATTCCCCTTGAGAAACCCTAAACTATGACATGACCTACCAAACAACAGTTCCAGAAAATACATAATTTTCCCTGAATGTACAGTAAGAATAGTAGACAGTTTAGCCTTGAATTATTATTCAGGAAGTACTGTACAATATTTTTATCAGTAATGGGTTGGAAGCACTTATTTCTAAAGCTTTTATTTCTTTTTTGAATCAGAACATACTGCAGCTTGCCTCTGGTACCCAGATAACAAGAGGAAGTGTAGCTTCTGTGGGTAAATTGGTGATATTTCATGGAAAGAATGGAAAAGACAATCTAGGACAACAAAGAACCCAGCTCTCACATATGCATATGCATACACACTCATGAATATTAGTGATACATAATGGAAACTGCAATATTCTCAGAAGTAATGGGCTTAATAATTAGGAGCATAAATTTTGCTGTTAGTCTTGAATTCAAATCAGTATCTGCTTTGCCCCATTTGTAACTTGTGAAACTTCAATTTATTTGTTTTTAAGTGGGTAAATGTGGATAATAATATTGCCTAACAAACAAGTACTATATTAGTTATGTTGATGTAGTGGATTTCTAACTGGTGGTCAACTTATAACACACAGGTGAATTAAACTAGCATGGTGCTGGGTGCAGGAGGCCCACCTGAAGGTTGTTGCCAGTACCATGAAGGCAGAACAGGAAAATGTTGTTTGGAGAAGCTGTTGCAGTTGTTGGGAGCTGCTAGTTCTCTCGGGCTGTTCTGCTGGAGGACCTTGTCATGATGGCTTTCCTGATGAACTCTGGAGGAGCTCTTGTCCTCATCTTGAGCATTGCTTCCTGGATACAGACTAGAAGATGGTGCACCACTCAGTCTCATGGTGAAGCTTGTCACATTGGCTTTTGTGATGGGAACTCAGCTTTCCTCATTGCTGGAGGCCCTTGGGACCTCACTGTTACTGACCTTGTGGGAGAAATTGTTATGAGCTCTAGGTTTCCAGCTTGACTCAGGCAGTATATTAGGATCCAGGATTTCAGCTGGAGCCTTTACTGTTTATGTGTGTGGACAGATTTCCTACATTTCTTGTATGTTATTCTTTGGAAGATTCCTTATAAACTAATATTATAAAATGTGTCCTGTATCTGTACTATTTCCCTTGCAAAAATCCCCACACCATGACGGCTGACAAGTAAGACAAAGGTTCTTTCTGTGGCTCTGCTATACTTCTTTCATTCTGTGATTTATCCAATTTCTCCCATAGGTGTAACTCAGGGATAATTCGGTGGGCCATCCTCATCAGTTCACATCAGTGCACTCACTTACAAAATTCATAAGGATTTCTATGGATTTGAAATAAATGTCAACTTTAATAAGCATAAAGAATGTTTAATGTACCAAATAATTTATGCATTAGTGAAGAAGGTTATGATGTGTATATTGATCATGGTGATTTGTGCAAGATGTAATAAGTGCATGAATAAAATATATTTAATATACTCAAATTTATGTGTACACACACCACCACACATTCTGTTTTTCCCTATGTCCCTTGAAATTCTTTCATAGAGACAAAACTGTGCTTGATTTATACTCACCCCCCATTTTGCCTATGCAACCAAGGCCTAGAGTATGTTCAAGGATGTAAATTTTTCGATGGATGAAGAGATTTAACTGTATATTTGTATGATTTCCATTTCCCACAATATTTTAATGTTTGACCACTTGAATAAATATAAATTCGTATCCTCTGTTCTAACTTTTAAGTTAGTTTCCAGTTAAATATAATAAAAGATGAAAAGAATAAAATTTAATTTAGCAAAAATGCTCAAAATAAAATATTTGCATCAGAAATTAATAGATGTGCATGAAAAAAACATATGCAACATTTTTTTGCAAAATTAACAGTGGCTCAGCACAGGTGTGCAATAGCTGTGCTTGCTACCGTGTTCTTAACACAGGGTTGACTGTCCTCACATGATGAAATAAATTTGATTATGTAGTTGTCTTTTTCAAGGTCTACCTGCTTTCAAATTGAATAAGGAAGAATTAAGAAAGGCCAGAGAGTTAGCTCAGTGGACTAAGTGCCTGCTTAGGCAAGTGCAGGGGGCAGGGTTCAATCTCTGGCACCAAATGCAGTGCCAGCCCCCGAGCATGTTGAACAGGCCAAAACAGAAGGATCACTATGAGTTCAAGTTGCATAGTGAGATCCTGCACCAAATACATTAAAAAAATAAGAAGAGAACAATTAAGAATTAAAAGAATGATACAAAAACAGCAAAGCCTTGATATCACTTCAGGAACAAATAGTTATAAAGCCTACACATTTAAAATAATATAACCATGGAATTATGACATTTATAAATATTTTTTGCCACCACAAAATTTTGTCTCAGTAGATCCCCTTCTCACCATGGTGAACAGGGGGGCTTTCATGTCTGCTTCTGTACTGTGAATTAATATTTTACTTTCCATTGCCATATTACTTGATAATTTCCACTATAGCTTGTGTGGGTGACAATGTTTCAGTACAAGTTTTCTATGCTAAACACTAGAATAAAATACTTTGCATCTTCTCTTGCCATTCATTTCAACATGAATTTATTATTTCTCAGTATCTCAGTAATATTGCTTCATTATCAGTTGCTTTCCTTATTTTTTGAAACTAAGGAGTTTCCATACTCTTCTAATAAATACCATCTTATTCTTTTCATAATGCACATTCATAGACAAAGTCTCTTCAGATTATCCTTTGCCTACTGTTTCCACTGTTTCACGCATCTTGCTTGTGGAACAAATGGAATGCACACATCATAGAAAAGTTGTAGAATGGATCAAGATTTTTCCTCATTAAAAATTCATATGAAGGAGTGAAAAATTAGAAACAAATTTTAGTGACTTCACTTGGACCTGCAGAATTCTAATAGGTAAATAAAGGCAGAATGTAGTTTGACTTTTACTTTGTAACCTTTCTTATTATAAATCATGGGTCAGTTTTCTTCTTAGTTCTGTGTAGAGGCATGGGGGGTCATTTAAGGATCATTTATCTAGGATCTAGATGGGCAGCATTGATTTAGCACTGAATTTACAGGATTTCATCCACACTGAAGACTGAAAAAACCATGGCAAGTGGTGTTTCAGCTATTCCCAGAATACTCCAGCTAGTGACAACCGGATTCCAGGAAAGCAGTGATAACTGGATTCCAGGAACACATGACCACCACTACTACAGAGAAAATCTTTTTTCTAGGAATGAAATCATCTCTCAGCAATAAAGTTTGCAAAGTTTCAACAGCACCAGGGCTGGGATAATAATCGACTGAACCCTGACACAAAAGCTCATCTTTAAAAGCTGTTTTCTTGATTTTGCACCTGTATCACAGGATGCCCCTCCAGCTGTATGTAAGTTGGAGTTCTTTTCTCTCGCTCTTCAAATTTTTCCATTATAGTTTTAATGTAAATGTATGCTTTGGTTTTTATTTTCATTTCTACCACAAGCAAGGACCCACTCTAGCCAGTGACAAAGATAACTTTATTTAACCACAACAAAAAGATGAATGAATTAAAAATCAAGTCACATAAAAGGAAACAAGAGGGGACACATTTCTCTCATAGAATATTCTGAACTTTTGAACTGAATGTCACTAATTTCTAGTGGAATCTTTTAAAATATTTGTTCAATAAATATGATTTGCATAGCCAGTTACTGGTGGCATAGAGTTAAGTTTCTGAAGCAGAATACATGAATTCTGACTATGCAGAACTATGCATTCTTTTGTAGATTTATAGGGACTCTACATATTAAAATCATCTCTAGGAAGAAGTTTTAGAATAATGCTCAGTCAATACAGAACACTTCATTTACAATGGGACTTACCTCGGAAAGCAAATGCAGCGAGTTTTTCACACACCAGAGAGGACAGAGTTAGCTTGTTAATTTTTTTGTGTCCAGACTCCTTCCTTTCTCTGATCTTTCAGATTTCTTGAACACTTTTTTTCTTTTTTATGAAGTACAGTTGAATATGAAAACATCTTCTGGTAAAGTGAATCAAAGCTTAAACCATGCTAAGTCAATTCCCTCTACTCTGAATGTAGAGAACATTTGCATATATATAGAATGGATTCTGGAAAAGTTCTCAGAATTTTAAAAATCTGAACCTCAATTGTGAGCACATTTTGTTTGCTCATGTAATGAGAAAGCAAATATTACCTGTCATTTCTGATGTTGAGAATTCTCAACTATGCTGTTATTTATGCTATTTTCTAATATTTTAGAGCGTTCTGAGGATAGAATATGAGGTAATTGTTCTATAATGAGAGGAAAGTTAATAAGTAGAATAATATTATTGTCTTCTCTGGCCATAATGTATGCGATATGTATATGTGTGTTTGTGTGTTTTTTTATTTTTACATTCACATATATGTTAAATTTAAAATAATAAATTTTAAACTTCAGAAGAAAGCTATTTTTTAAATAAAAATATTTTAGGGAAATAATATACAATTAAGCTTTCTTTCACGTTATTTTTTCCATATTGATCCTTAAAAATTCTCAGTTATAAATATTGCCTGCTTTGTTAAGGAAAATCACTTATTTTGGGACATGTAAAGCAAACTTTTCCTTTCTCAATTCTTATTTTTCTTTTTCCAATTAATTATCATATATTTTACAGAAATGATAAAATTACACACAATTTTACTTCACTAGCATTTAGGTTTGAGCACAAAATAGTATCTCTTGGCTTATTTTTGATTTCTAAGTTTTATATATTCTATGTATAAGATGTTCAATTAAAATAATTTTGAATGAATAACTTTTATTATGTCCCCTGAATACTGCATGCTGTTAGTTCCTAATTTTGTGCTCCGTTCTTTGCTCCTTTTCCTTTTTTTTTTTTGCTACTTAAAAAAGTAAAAACAAGATGAAGGAAAACAGAGATGTAGTGGATAGTTAACTGGTGGTCAACTTGTTACACCCAGCTGAACTGAACCCGTGCGGTGCTGGCATGTGATACCCACGTGAGGATTATTGCCAACAGCATAGGTGGCAGAACTGAAAAGCTATTGAGAGGCTATTGGAGAGGGTGTTGGAGCTGTTGGAAGCTGCTAGCTCTTTAGTCTGCTGGAGGCCATTGTCGTGCTGCCTTTCCTGGTGAACTTGACTGTTCTTGTTTCTAGAAGGGCTCAGGAACTTTGTTGTCATTGAGAATGGTTATGGTTCCCTTTGGGGAGCTCTGGCTCTCATCTTGAGTATTGCTTCCTGACTCCACAGGGGAAGACAGTGTACTGCTCAGCCTCTTGGAGAAGCTTGTTGTGTTGGCTTCCCTAGTGGGAACTCAGCTTTCCTCCTCACTAGAGCTCAGGACCTCACTGCTGCTGAGGATGGCCATGGGACTTTTAGGGGAGCTCTGGTGCTCACCTTGAGAGTCACTTCTTTGCTTCCATTCAGATCCTTCAGCCAGCTCGCACAGACCTCTCATCCTGTTGGCACAGACTTTTTAGCTTCCACCACTGATCTTTGGGCTTCTCAGTGCAGATCGGTGAAGCAGGCATGCATGGAACATTGCCATGTGTTCTTGACCTCCAAACTGGACAAGTGAGAGGCAGTGTTTTGGCCTCTAGGCTTTCAGGTGGACTCATGTAGGACATTAGGATCCAGGCGCTCTGCTGTATTCTTTGGTCTTTATTGTATGGGAAGATTTCCTGAATTCCTTGTATATGATTTTTTCATGATTCATTGTAAAATAATATTTTATTTTATAGTATAGTACTAATTTAAGATTAGTTAGACCCCAAAAGGCTTTTGCTTGCTCAGTCCTCAATTACATATAAAACTCTCAGAAAACAGACTTTAAATGTTAGGTTGATGGGGGGGGACTAGATCACTTTATTGCCCTTATTGCATCACTATTTGATTTCCTTGAGTAATATGGAGTGGTTAGTTGAGGGAAAGAGGGATACATCCCTATTTGAAGAAGTATTTTAGCAAATTTATTTAACAAAATCATAATGTTTATTGCAAATACAAGTTTAATAAACATAGAGTGTTCAGTGTTAAATCTCCAATATTTATCTGTGCTTTATTATTTGGGTCAGGGTGACATGAACAAAAGCCAGATGTGTTGACCTCAGTCATGATGTTGCACATTGACCTTCGGTCATGGGCACAGAGCACTCAAAATTTCCAGCAATTTAATTATGCACTGTAGCTTTAGCAAAACATTATGAATCTCTGAGGATAATGAAGCTGCTGAGTAGAATGTTAATAGCTCTATATTCTCTTCATTCAAGGATTACATCACTTGTTGCAGATAAAGCCTGAATGTCTGAAGTTGAAGTAGAGACCAATTTAAATCTTTGCTCTTCCGTCATTTATAATTATTATAATTAAATTTTCTGTCTTGAGAAATAAGACAACATTCACACCTCAAAGTTTGTTGATGAATAAGTAGTAGGCCTGTTTGGGGAAATTTGATCAAATACTTTCCTTTTCCTTTGGTAAATAATGTGGAAGTTTACATAGTGATGACTGCAGCTTCTTATGTGTGTGATTGGTTGAATTACATTTGCAATGGTATACTATTCAAGCCATAATATTGCTATTGCAAAACAGATTTAAACTATGAGTCTTGTCTAAATTTATTTTTGTTTTCAACTCATTTAATTGACACTTCTCAGAAATAATAGTCAACAAAAACATAAAAAGTACTGCCTACTTGGCATCAAGATAACAAAATGTATAATGATTATTCTGAGGCCATAATTTTTGAAAGTTTTGAAGTGTCTTCTGTAATTAGACTCAGTAAAAATCATTTACTCATTCATATGATAAGGTGAAAGAACTTAGTCTTATGGTGACGTAAATAGTTTCTGAAAACATTGCACGATAGTACAGATTATAAATCAGTGTGATACTGTTTGATCTTAATGACAAGTAAAAAAATGAATACTAAAAATTACTATCATTTTAAGATGTTTTGTGATGATTTAAATTGTATACATTTTTAAATGAATGAGCAATATACGAAAGGACCAATGCTTCACCATTCAATTTGGAATTAATACTGAATCTATGATTTAAATTGGCCTAAAGTTACTAACCTGAAGTCACTTGGATTATGAGTTTTCTATGAATTATGATTTAAAGGCCAATCAAACAGCTCAGTGGATTAAAGCTCCTGCAAGCAGGTGCAGGGGCCTGGAGTTTAATCCCCAGACTTGCAGCAGCAGTCCCACCCCCGGGAAACGCTGAGACAGCAATTAAGACTGGACGCGGTAGCGGGCCTGTAATTGCAGCTCTTGGGAGGCTGCAAACAGACAGATCACTATGAGTTCAATCTAGTAGTGAGACCCTGAACACTCTGTAGACTCTCCCCTACAAAAGAAAAGAATGATTGTTTAAAAAGGCACTAAAATGGATTAGAAGAGCTAAAATAATCTATTTCTGTGCTGCCATAGGTGATGTGTCACAGTATATAAGAATGAAAGTCTTGTCGTTGTGTGTGCTTTCAGGGATGCAAGCAATGAAAGTGTCCTAGTGAAAGTATTAAAATGTTAAATAATTAAAAATCCACAAATCAAGAAGTTATGAATAAATATTATTTCTTATGTTTATTTATTTTATAATTTTATTTTAGTTTCTTTTGAAGAGTAAAAACAAAGGCAAAAGCAAATAGCAGAAACAGTGAAACAGAGTAACATACAGTATATGTTACAGATTTTCAAAACAAGAACAGCAAATTAACAGCAAATTACCTATTTTTATTGTCAAACCTATGGCTGAGATTAAGATACAGTTATGCAAGATTGGACAAATGATTGAATATTAATACTTGCTTTCAATAAACCTGAAATTTTTCTTGTCATCTTTTACTTTTTAAAAAGTTTATTTTAAAGAGAGTATAGCAATAATTGATAAGACGTTAGAAACTATATTCAATATTTATTTGTTTTTATTCTTGGTGAAAATTATTGGGTATTAGTTGTGTGAATTAATGAAAACTAGTTGGGTATTGAATATCATTCAATAACAAGCTATGTTTATTTTTATTTTTTTTATGTATGTTAGTACAGTATCTACAGATTCTCACTATACAGATCTGGTTCTTGGTGATCTTCCAGTGTTCAGCCTCTCAAGCTCTGGGAATACAGGTTTGTATCACCACAGCCAGTCTCATTCGCCATCTCATCATACCCCTGGGGATGGCCAGAACAGCGTGATGGCCATCAAACTCTGGTCCCTGTGCCTTCCTAAACACATGCTTTAGTCTGCTGAGCTATCTGGCCAGCACTTGAAATTATTTTTAATTTTTTTTTTCTATTTGTATATTTGGTACAGTCTCCCTGTGCAGCTTGGACTCATGGTGATCCTCATGATTTTAGCTTCCCCAGCACTGGGATTGCAGGCATGTGCCACCATGCCTGGTCTCTATCGTTAGCTTAGCATGCCCCAGGGCGGGGGCCGACATAGTATGGATGGAGCCATATGCTTGCTAAAGCAGGTGCTATGTCTACTGCGCTATGTCACCAGCCCTAAGGCTATTTTTTTCTGAGTTCAAATTTCCTATGATGTCCCAAATATTTTATTAAATTTAATTTTACTTTGTTGGTTAATTGTCAAATTTTCTATATCTGCCCATAAATATCCAAGAAATATTTCAAAAAGAAAATAATTTAACATAAAAATAGCTACAATGATATCACAGTGTCTCAAATTCATACTCAGTAAATGGTCCACTGAAATCCCTAAATATTTCCAGATCAGTAATGTGTGGTCTGTGACTTTTTCACTGCTGTAATTAGTGCCAGTAGAAACACTGAGCAGCAGATACTGGGACTAATGGTAATCTGTGCGGAAGATACCATATTAGTTTTTGATCAGTAATAATCATAAAAGGTTGTATCAGTGAGGATTTTACTAGAGGAACAGATACAATACAAGGAACAGATATAACACAAGATGTATAAATGACTAAGAATTATAAGCCTAGCTTAGGAGGATCAGCTGCGGAGTCGGATAAGGAGGGGTCATGCAGAGGGCATCTGTACGCTGGAGACTGAAGGGTTCAGTACAAAGTGTGGGGCTCACTGCCATGTTTTGTGCGAGTCTGTGTCAGTAGGCCTAGGGATCTGCAACAGAAGGGGTGGAGGGCTGTTGAGTCTGTGACAGAAAGCTGAAGGGTCTAAGGTGGAGAACGAAGAGTCAGCACTGGAAACCAGAAGACATTGTCCGAGCTGTCTGCGAAGAGTGAAGTTCCTCCAAGGAAGCGGAACAAACGATCCTAATTCAGTCTCCTTTATATATCCTCTAAGTACTGAGTCACTAGGTGACTCAATAATGTCACCATCTACTAACATAGGACTTCTCTGCCCTAGGGCAGGCCTTCCATGCCCTAAGCAGGACCACATGCCCCAGGGTGTGAAATCTAGCTGATGTAGCCAAGTTGACACAGTTTATCAATCACTACAATTGTAAATATTTATTTGAAGTTTACAGCCTGGAGAACTACCACAGAGCTCAACACTATTTGATTGGAACATCTAGATATAGTCTTTAACGTCACAGAGAGACACAGTGACACACTGTTCAATATTTGATGTTGAATTAGTTAATTTCAATTCTACTCATTTTATTTTAAGAAGGATTCTTTTCTACATCATGCTGCCTTACGGGCAGGTCTGGTGGAGCTTCTAGAGCTGGGAATTGAACCGCGGTCCTATGTGCCTAACTGCATTTGCCCTAGTGGCGCTTTAAACAACTGAACTATCTGGCAAGGCCTCAACTCCTTTCTAATGCCAAGACTTTATCCTAAACACTGAAATACAATATATAATATTCAATAAATGTAATTGCCACAAAAGGACTATTATGAAACCAAGAGCATTTGTTTAGCATAAGCCTGGAAAGGCAGCAATTAGTTGTATCTAAGCAGGATAACAAACCCTGCTGGTTTTGATTAAGGTTGGGGGGGGGGCAAAATGAGAGATAATGGGAGTACTGAGGAGCAGTTATAACAGCTATAGCCAACTATGATGAAAGCAGATGGTATTTATTCCTAACATTTTTAAGTTCCTTTAAATTAATCTAATTAAAATTTGCTTCCCACAGCCCACAAGTATTTATTTAAAATATCATTTTTGAGAGAAAAGTACCTAAAATAAGTTATTGACATAATTTTCTAAAGGGCAGCTGTGTAATGGAGACAACTTCCTTTCCGTGTTGCTTGTGTGATCTCTTGTGGAAACAGTGTGAGTGTCATCAGCCCTATTTTATCTGCAAGAGCCGAAGTCGTGCAGCATGTGTGATTATGCCGTAAGCCTGGACAGCCTACAGTATATGTACAAACTTGTAAGCTCCACAGTGCTTCCTTATGTGTCCTGGGTGACAATAATGCAAGTAGGGCTGTGGCTGCAGGATCTTAAATCTTGCGTCATGATTGGACGTGGCTACATGGCATCACCATGTCACCCCTTACAGGGTTGTCTGGGACATGGGCTGCAAAGTGAGGACAGGAGAGTTGTTAAATATTTTGCCACTAAGTGCACTCAGGAGGAACAAGTCTGAATCCTTCAGAAATCAGTAACCTGACTCTGTCCTTATGCTCTGTTGTGGTGTTTATTTACAAAATTGTGAACTACACACTAAGCTTCCCATTATCGTTACAGTCTACAGTGAACACTACCCAAAGCTTCTGAGCTTCACTGAGCCTGGCTTCCCAGCAGCTCTTACAGAACTCCAGCAATTCTATGGACACCAGGTGGGTGAGTAATGAGGAAAATGCACTAAGTAGCAAAGAAGCATCAAAGAAAATGTGGTGCTGTCACATTGAGCTTCTCTTGACTACAGTGCCTCCTTTTTTTAAATTTTAATATTAATTTTAATTTTTTAATTTTTATTTTTTTGGCAGAACCAGGGATTGAACTCAGACCCTTGCGCTTGCCAGGGAAGCGCTTATTCCACTGAGCCATCTCCCCAGCCCCTTGTGCCTCCTTCTGTATGAGGAACTTTTTAATGATGTAAAATTACCTTAATATAGTACATTGCACTATTTTCTACTATATGTGACCATTATCATGAAAGTGAAAAGAGCTATTTGGGATTGAAAAGTATATGGAACTATTCCATCAAAGAGAATATAGCAAACTTTCTCCCTAGAAAAAATTGAGTATTACACAAAATATACTTTTAGCAACTGTAGTTGTGGACATTAATTTAAAAGAATGCTGTATGTGACTAAAGTAAGTTGTTTTAAATCAAATAATAAGACATACAAAATTTTGTCACCTGATAAGTCTTGAGAATGTAATTTTAGAACAAATTAACATCTTTATACTGATGAGGATAATATAGTCCCTCATAATCAGGTGTCTGACATACATCCCAGGCTTAAAAATTAAAGAAGCCAAATAAAATCTCACAGATATTAAAAGTATATAAACTTTTATCACTCCATATATTATAAAATTGAAGCAACATATTACTTTATCACTTATAATTTGTTCTCAAAGAGTCACAGAATGAACTCAGTGATTATAAACTATTTTTCTTTCACCCTGCTGCTACTAGTAAAAGTACTAAAAACAGAGAACATTAAAATATATATGATGAAAATTATACATAATCTTAGTATTTTTATACATTAAAAATACCAGTTTATATGTATTCTGGGAGATTTTTATGTTGTGTCTAGTTGTCCCCCGAAAGCCTTGTGCAGTTGTGGGGCAGACTTCTAGACTTTGTGATTAATTCTTGATCCAGTGCTGGGACCATGGGTGTGAGTGCTGCTGGGATTATGGGTGTAAATGCTGCTGGGATTATGGGTATAAGTGCCACACCCAGGCTGGGGCAGATAGCCTGAATGTGACATGAGGGAGACTTGCTCTCTGCAGCCCTCACTGCTGCTACTCGGCCCTGTGCGCTTTTGCTCTTTGCTGCTGCCATGAACTGCTGCTCTCTGCCGTGTTCCACTCTGCTTTGGAGCCAGCTGAGTGTGGCCTGGAACATCTAGTAACTGTGAACTAAATAAACCTCTCCTCCGTTCATTTTGAATGTTGAGTATTTGTCTCAGCAATGAGAGAAGAGTAATTAAGACAGTTAATTAAATTTATGATGTGTAGTACAGTTTATATGGTTCTTCTCAGGGTTATTTAATATCCTCTCGTCTGAGGGCGTCTGTTGAGCAGCAGTCCTCCTGGGAATTTCTTGCTCCTTGCCACTTGTGACCATAAGATCTAACCTCAATCCTCATAGTATTTCTTTTTTTTTTTTTTTTTTTTTTTTTTTTTTTTTTTTTTTGTCTTTTTGAGACAGGGTCTCACTATGCAGTTCAGGCTGGCCTTAAGCTCACTTTGTAGCTCAGGCTGCTCTCGAACTCACAACAATCCTCCTGCCTCAGCCTCCCAAGTGCTGGGATTACAGGCATGCGCCACCATGCCCAGCTTCCTCATAGTATTTCTAAGTCATTTCACAAATCTGTATGAAATGATACCTTTTGAAGGAATACTATTATTTACCAGACATTTGTGGATAAATTCATTCTTACATTATATTTATTGTACAGGTTTGCTATTTACCTAAATCACAAACCAAAACAAAGGAGATTTGATTATTGTAGTCATCCTCAACCAATTGGGAGATAACAGATCCCTAAAGTGTACGAGCAATGGGATGCAATGATCAGCTTCTAAGGCAGCATAGTCTGCAAGGCTGTGTGATAAAAGTTGACACTATTGTGACAAACAAGAGTATCTTTCTTGTACCAATATAATTTTGCAGCAGTAGAATGAAAATAAAAGTGTGTGTAAAAAACTGCATATACTCTCAAATGTTAGAAACTTCCTCTTTTTTTTTTTTTTTTTTTTTTTTTTTTTTTTTTTTTTTTTTTTTTTTTTTTTTTTTTTTTTTTTTTTTTTTTTTTTTT